>CALNHX010007475.1:0-73658 GCA_940337035.1 Agriotes lineatus | reverse complement strand
ATGGCTTGTTTATTATCCGGCAAATTTTTGAAAGATGTTTTGAACACAACATCAAATTGCATTGTTTATTTATTGATTTTCGCCAAGCGTTTGACTCTGTAAAAAGAAGTAAAATCAAGGAAGCACTAAGATCGCTTGGAATTCCAAACAAATTAATAAATCTAATTAGCATGACCCTAAAACATAGCAAGTCTGCGGTGTTGGTGCAGCAAGGAAAGACGGAGTACTTCCAAACAAACGCCGGCGTGAGACAAGGGGATGCCCTATCGGCTCTACTATTTAACCTAGTGATGGAATTCATAATACGAAAAGTAAATATACCAGGCACATTGAGAACTAAAAGTGTCCAAGTTGTAGCATATGCGGACGATGTAGTGCTGATTAGCAGAACACTAAATACGCTGAAATCATCATTTATAGACTTTAAAAACGCAGCTAAAACATCGGGCCTAGAAATTAATGGAAAAAAGACTAAATATCTGGTCTTGGACAAGAGCTCTGCCAATAAAAAGGAACTATGCGTTGAAAATCAAAAGTTTGAGCAAGTGAATGAATTTATATACCTTGGATCACAAATAAACACTACTAACGAGCTGGATGATGAAATAAAAGGACGAATCCAATCAGGGAATAAAGCATACTACGGATGCAAAAATCTACTGCACTCCAAACTACTGAACCACGCTACAAAACTTAAAATCTATAGAACCTTAATTCGCCCAGTAATTACGTACAGTTGTGAGTCATGGACCCTTACAGTGAAGCAGCAAAATTGGTTGAAATGCTTTGAACGACGGATATTAAGAAGAATATTCGGGGGGATATCTGAAGGGAGTGGTTATCGCAGAAGAACTAACGCAGAATTAGAAGCGCTAATGAAAAACGAAAATATAGTGCGGTATTGTAAGGCGCAGAGACTCAGATGGTTCGGGCATGTGATGCGTATGCCGAAATGCAGAGTGCCGCGAGTGATGCTTGACTGGGACCCTGGATATGGTAGAACCAGAGGAAGACCTAGGGGTAAATGGATATCTGCGGTACTCCAAGACCTCGATATAATGCAAGTAAAAAACTGGATGGGCAAAATCAAAGAGAGAAAAGTATGGAACCACGTCGCCCAACAGGCTAAAACCCACATAGGGTTGTAACGCCGAAGAGTAAGTAAGTAAGTAAGTAATGAACATGCTGCATGTCCCATATGGCTGGTCTTGCCTGGATTTCCATTATTAATTTTTCGGTTTCGATATTGGAACACATATTTAGCACTAAAATTAAATTAGTATATATATATATATCGATGCGTGTTAAGCTGTCACCTCCGGCAAACGAAAGTGGCGACCTGACCTCCGGGTTTCCTTTTTCAGTTATTCTAAAAAAAATTATATAATTGTAATAAGGGGGATGTCAGGGTACAGAATTTCAAAAGAGGGGAAACGATTTCTTCATTTTAAAAAGTGTCATATACTGGCACGTAGAAGGTGTGAAACCACCTCCATTATATATACAGAAAGAGGAGACTGCTAGAGCGTTGGTACCTCCAGCGACGTTGCCGCATTTTCGGAGGTCACATATGGCTTTTATTATCTGTGATTTTATATTTGGCATTTTAGAGTAGAAGCATATTATCTTTCGATGCGTCGTATGTACAGAATAATATTTTTGTATTACAGAATCTTCCCTGCGTTGCTTTCTCTACCAGTTGGTGACTTTTTTGGATAATACAGTGTCCCAGCATAAGTGAAAATCGGGTGTCAATGAAAAAAAAATCGAGTTCAAATTTGATGTTTTAAGATGCAGGCCTAATTGATTAGAAAATACTTTCTGACATATATTCATTTTTGAAAAATGTAGTAGGTCTTGACATGAGCGATAAATTTATTTCCTGCGTAGGTAAAGTGCATTTTCGGTAGATCTAATCGATAAATTTTATTTTAAAAAGTTATTCACATTTACATGTGATTACCGTGTTCTAAATTTCAAATAAATCGACCAACTTATGTTTTTTTATTTTTGCTGCGTTTTTTCTCAATGGATAAAGTCAGTTTTCCGTAACAAAAATAGCAATTTCTTTTGCAAGATAAAACTGTTCAGAATTAAAGATCATATTCGTATACCAAATTATGAATCAATCGGCATATTATTTTTGTTTCATGACAAACCTACTTGATTTAATTTATTATTTCACTATATAAAACATGATAAATCGATTGAATTAGGATATGGTATACGAGCCTCATTTTTAATTCTGAACAGTTGTATCTAGTAAAAGGTTTCGATATCTGTTACTGAAAAATGAAACGCAATTAGAGCAAAAATAGGAAAACATCAGCGTAGTCCGATTGATTTGATATTTGGTACACGACCTCATTTAATTCTGAACAGCTTATTCAAATAACATTTTTAGATATCATTTACTGAAAATGCACTTTACCTACGCAGGAAATAAATTTATCGCTCATGTCAATTCCTACTTGATCTTTCAAAAATGAAAATTTAAAAAGCTAGTTTCTAATCCAGCAGGCCTGGCCCCTGAAACATCAAATTTCAACTAATTTTTTTTTTCATTTACACCTCTTCTTTCACTTATCCTGGGACACACTGTATAACAAGATCTCGTTTACAAGCGAATATTTTTAAAACATCTCGAAAATGCCTATTTTGGAAATTTACGCGACTTGAATTTGGAGATTTATGTTCTGACTAAAGTCAGAGCTGAAGCTAAAGCTTTAGAGTCACTGCTCTTGTATCATGTGGTGTTTGTAACAGTATCAGGTAGATTAGATTTTAGATTAGATTTAGATTCCACGACTGCCTTTTGCTGGCATGTGCACGTCAGCCCTTTGGGCTTTTTGTACTGTCGGGAGTTTTCAAGTTAGCAGGCCGACATCCGTATCTTTTACTATACTTGCAATGTCCCCTACTAGCTTGCGGTTGTCAATAGAGTTAAGGCTCCAATCGAGTTGGTGTCTTTTACGCTCTAATGCTGGGCATTCAAAGAAAATATGATAGGCTGTTTCATCATTTTCTGGGCATAGTCTGCAAACAGGTTCATCTCTATAGATATTGATCCTGTGTATAAATTCTCTGAATGCTCCAGTGCCTGTTAGTAGACTGACTACTTGCTTGATTCGAGTTCTGTTCAGTCTCAACAGGGTGTTGGTGGTTTGTGGATTCGGAGTTTTTAGCAATCTTTTCCAGTGTGTTGCTTGATTGTAGTTTCTCCACCTTAGTTGGTGTGCGGTATTGACCCATTCATTAATGGCTGAGCGGGCTTTTCTGAATGCTTAGACCAGGTTTTAAGGGATTGAAAAAAAAAATCCTACCTAAATAACATTTAACCTTATCCACACTCCTATCCGGTTACCAAGACGCATGGCAGGCGTGGTAACTCAAATGCCAAAACCTTCTAATTAAAACCAAATATGTCAACCTTACAAACACGAAATAAAGTACCCCAGGCGGGTAGGACAAAAAATCCACAATCCCACACCGGATATCCGGTCAGCCTCATGGATTCTGGGGGAGGCAAAAGATTGACAAGTAGAAATTGTAAAAATACTCACACTAACACCAAACTCCAGATAATAACATACAACATAAAATCGATGGCGAAGGATGAAAAACTAATGGAGCTAGAGGAAGAATTAAAAACTATAAACTGGGATATAGTAGGACTTTCAGAAGTCAAAAGAAGAGGAGAGCATTGTATTGACTTGAAATCGGGAAATACTCTCTACTATAGAGGGCCAGAAGACGAAACTTATGGTGGTATAGGATTTCTAATTCGAGACAAGCTAAAATCACATATCAAGACATATAAGTCCATATCTAACAGAGTTGGATATGTCGTCATAGAGGTAAATAAACACGCTAATATCAAACTCATTCAAGTGTATGCTCCAACTTCAACAAGTAGCGAAGAAGAATTAGAGCAATTCTATGAGGAAGTAACAACAGCAAGAGAAGACTGCACTCAAAAAGTGAAAACAACCATAATAATGGGTGATTTTAACGCTAAGCTAGGGAAAAAAGCAGAGTTAGAAAATAGACTTGGAAATTACGGCTATGGCTCGAGAAATACAAGGGGAAATAAACTTTATGAATACCTAGAAAAAGAAAATCTATATGCCATGAATAGCTACTTTAAAAAAAGACCTAACAGAAAATGGACGTGGATATCACCTGACGGGAAAACTAAAAATGAAATCGATTACTTCCTGACTACAAACAAACGAATTTTCAAAGATGTAACAGTGATCAACAGGTGTACAACAGGAAGTGACCATAGAATGGTGAGATCCAATATCTGCATAGATGAAAAAATCGAGAGAAAAAAGTTGTTCAAAAAAAGAACACAAATAGATACTGAGAAATTAAGGATGAATGGAGAAACATTTAGAAAAATACTAAAAGAAAACATAGATAAAAATTGTAAAAACAATCAAAATAATATGGATGAACTTAATGAGAAAATAAGTAAACAACTTCTAGAAGCTGGAATGCAAATTGCTAAAAAGACTAAAACAAAAGAAGAAAAGATAAGCGAAGAAACAAAACAACTAATGGCCCAAAGAAGAACACTAGTAGGACAAGGAAAGGTTAACACGACAGAATATAGAGAACTCAATAAGACCATAAAGAAAGAGCTCAAAGAAGACCTAAAGAGATATAATGAAGCTCTAGCGGAAAAAGTTATAGAAAGAAATAAAAACATGAAATGCCTAAGACCAACGCTCGGCAACCAGAAAATAATATCTATGAAAAATCAAAACGGAATGGAAGAAAGAGACAAAAATAAAATTACCCAAATAATAGAAAACTTCTACAAAGACCTATATAGTTCACAGCAAAGTCCAGATGAGCATACAAAAGTAAATTTACAACAAAAACTAGAAAACATCGGATCAGAGGAAATACCAGACATTGAAGAATTTGAAGTCGAGCAGGCTCTAAAAGACCTAAAGAATAATAAATCTCCAGGACCAGATGGGGTAATAGCGGAGTTGTTGAAAGAAGGTCAAGACATTATATTACCAATATTAAAAAACTTATTTAACGATTGTCTGCACAACGGGAAAATTCCTAAAGGATGGAATAACAGCCTCGTCATATTACTATTTAAAAAAGGAGACAGGAGCAACATAAAGAACTATCGACCTATTTCCCTGCTGTCACATCTATATAAGCTCTTTATGAAAATTATTAATAACAGATTAACACCAAAAATGGACAGCTACCAACCAGTCGAACAAGCCGGGTTCCGCAAAGGGTACAGTACATCCGATCACCTCTTAACTATAAAGACACTAATAGAAAAAACAAATGAATACCATCTCCCCTTGTATCTTGCTTTTGTGGATTATGAAAAGGCATTCGACAGTGTTGAGATGTGGGCCGTAGAAAGGGCAATGAACAACTGTCGAATCGATTCGCGATATAGAAATTTGATACACAACATCTACAAAAATGCAACAATAACTATACAAGCAGAAGAGAGCACAAATTCCATCCCAATTATGAGAGGAGTAAGACAGGGCGATGTAATGTCCCCGAAACTGTTTACGTTGGCAATGGAAGATATTTTTAAAACACTGAACTGGTCGGAATACGGTATTAACATAAACGGCAAGAAACTAAATCACCTAAGATTTGCCGACGATATCGTCCTGATTGCTGATACGTTTGAGGAAATTCAAACCATGATTAACCAACTCGCAACAGCATCTAAAGCAGTTGGACTAAAAATGAATATGCAAAAAACTAAAGTAATGACAAATACAGAGGAAATCAGGAATATAGACGTAGACGGCTGCATTCTAGAAACGGTAAAAGAATACGTATATTTGGGACAAGTCATCAAACTAAACAGTGAAAATCAGACTGCGGAAATCATTAGAAGAACTAAGCTGGCATGGGGAGGTTTCGGAAAATTGTCATGGGTCCTCAAGAACCACAAGATACCACAATACCTAAGAAGTCGAATTTTTAACCAGTGTATCCTACCAATCCTAACATACGGGTGTCAGACCTGGACATTCACAAAAGCAAATATAGAAAAACTGGCAAAAACAGAAAGAGCCATGGAAAGGGCGATGTTGGGAATAAAATTGTCAGACAAAAAGAGAAACACCTGGATAAGAGATCGAACAAAGGTGGAAGATGTAACAGCTAAAGTGGCCAAACTTAAATGGGGCTTTGCAGGTCACACAATTAGACAAAAAGACAACAGATGGAACATGATGATCCAACAATGGAGACCGTATCTGGGACAAAGAGCAAGAGGACGTCCCCAAATGAGATGGAGTGACGATCTAAAGAAAATTGCAGGATTATGTTGGAAACGACTGGCTGGAGATAGAGATCGATGGCGAGAATTAGAAGAGGCCTATGTCCAAAGATGGATGAATAATGGCTAAGAAGAAGAAGAAGAAGAAGACCAGGTTCTGGACCGGTCATTGCATTACGGGCTGCTTCTTTTGCGAGCTTGTCCGCCTTTTCGTTTCCTTCAATACCTTGGTGACCTGGGATCCAGCATAATTTTACTGTATTTCCCTGGCTTAAGGTTTGAAGTTTGAATTTGCATTCCTTGACCAGTCTCGATGAAGTACTGAAAGCGTTTAGCACATTTAGCGCTTTCAGTGCTGCCTCACTGTCTGAGAGAAAGGTATGTCTCGATTGAGCAGCTTCTTTTCTATGCTGATGTTTGCGCATACGTTAATAGCTTGTACTTCAGCCTGAAAGATGTTACAAAACTTTGCTAGACTGACTTTTTCGTTGGTTCTAGGATTGGTACTGTACACACCGGAGCCTGTACCCCCTTCAAACTTAGATCCATCAATGTAAAAAATGATGTTCTTATTTGTTGGAGTTGGTAGTTGGTCCGGATTCCAACTTGTGTGTACAGTAAAGTTCTTTTAAAAGTCATAGGCTTTGATTATAAGATCAGAACCCATTTCTAATATTGGGTTGTTGATGTGTGACATGATATTGCCATGTCCTAGATTATTAGCTGTGGTCATCCAGTGACGAGTACTTTGTAATTTGTAGGCTGCCATTCTGACTTCACCTTCCAAGAAGATGTGCAGAGGTGGGAGATTTAAAATAGCATTCAGTGCTTGTCCTGAGGTGCCTTTAAAGGCTCCAGTGATGGACCGATTAGCTAGATATTGTATTCTGCTGATTTTGTGGATCGCAGTTGCTTGTTTTATTTTGGGCCACCAGGCGATTATTCCATATGAAATTATTGGTCGAACCATGGTTTTGTACAGCCAGAGGGTCAGTTCCGGTTTGAGCCCCCACGTACTACCTATGGATTTTTTTCCAATAACTAATGTTTGTATGCACCTAGTGATTGTTTTGTCTAAGTGGGAGTTCCAAGTTAGTTTGGAATCGATGGTTAGACCTAAGTACTTAACCTCGTTCTCCCAGTTGACATTTGTCTCAAACAGTTTTATGTTCATTCTGTTTGTGGTGTTCTTTCTACGAGTGAACGCGACGAGAGTGGCTTTGCTGGGATTAATTCTAAGATTATTCTCTAGACACCACTCTTCGGTTATCTTTAGTGCTGATTTCATTACATTGTCTACGGTTCTTTGGTATTTACCTTGAATCAGTATGACAATGTCATCAGCTTATCCTTGAGTGTAGTAGCCTTTGTTATTGAGTTGGATCAGCAGTTCATCAACTGTGAGGCATTACAGGAGTGGAGAGAGAACTCCTCCCTGTGGACATCCCCTTGTCGCCTGCACTGTCTTTTTTCCTTGTCAAATAACTTGACTTTTACAACTCTAGTGTTGAACATTGCCATAGTCCATCTTATCGTGGTGTTATCGATCTGATGGTTTGTCATTGCTCTTTCAATAGTGTGGTAGGAGGTGTTGTCGAAGGCACCTTCTATGAGAAATGCTCCGACTGCATACTCCTTGCACTCCAAGGTTCTCTCAATTTTCCCCACTAGTTGGTGTAGGGCGGTTTCACATGACTTTCCTGTTTGGTAAGCATGTTGATATTTGTGAATCGGGAGTGAAATTAGGGCTTCCTCCCTCCAGTATCTGTCTACTAATCTTTCCAACGTTTTAAGGAGGAATGACGTTAGGCTGATAGGTCTGTAAGATTTAGATTCTGTATAGCTGCTCTTACCAGGCTTAGGGATAAATACTACTTTAGTCACTCTCCAGGCTTGGGGAATGTAGCCTAAGGCAAGACTTGCTTGGAACATGTCTTTGAGTGGGTTCAGCAGTATATCTATCCCTTTCTGCAACATTACGGGTTGTATGCCGTCATTTCCAGCAGATTTGAAAGGACTGAAGAGGCTAGTTGCGCATCTAATCCTTTCTTTGCTGACTATTCTTTTAGCCGTTTCCCAGTCTTCCCTCCTAGGGGTATGATTGGGTTCAGCCAGAGTAGGTTGTTCCACTGCTCCGGGTAGGTGAGTTTTTATCAAAAGAGATAAAGTCTCCTCTTCCGTTGTAGGCTATTTTAAATCTGCCACCTCTGCACATCTTCTTGGAAGGTGAAGCCGGAATGGCAGCCTACAGATTACAAAGTACAGGTCACTGGATGACCACAGCTAATAATCTAGGACATGGCAAGATCATGTCACACATCAACAACCCAATATTAGAAATGGGTTCTGATCTTATAATCAAAGCCTATGACTTTGAAAAGAACTTTACTGTACACACAAGTTGGAATCCGGACCAACTACCAACTCCAACAAATAAGGACATCATTTTTTACACTGATGGATCTAAGTTTGAAGGGGGTACAGGTTCCGGTGTGTACAGTACCAATCCTAGAACCAACGAAAAAGTCAGTCTAGGAAAGTTTTGTAACATCTTTCAGGCTGAAGTACAAGCTATTAACGTATGCGCAAACATCAGCATAGAAAAGAAGCTGCTCAATCGAGACATACACATTCTCTCAGACAGTCAGGCAGCATTGAAAGCGTTAAACGCTTTCAGTACTTCATCGAGACTGGTCAAGGAATGCAAATCCAAACTTCAAACTTTAAGCCAGGGAAATACAGTAAAATTATGCTGGATCCCAGGTCACCAAGGTATTGAAGGAAACGAAAAGGCGGACAAGCTCGCAAAAGAAGCAGCCCGTAATGCAATGACCGGTCCAGAACCTGGTCTAAGCATTCAGAAAAACCAAGCCCGCTCAGCCATTAATGAATGGGTCAATACCGCACACCAACTAAGGTGGAGAAACTACAATCAAGCAACACTCTGCAAAAGATTGCTAAAAACTCCGAATCCACATACCACCAAAACCCTGTTGCGACTGAACAGAACTCGAATCAAGCAAGTAGTCAGTCTACTAACAGGCACTGGAGCATTCAGAGAATTTATGCACAGGATCAATATCTATAGAGATGAACCTGTTTGCAGACTATGCCAAGAGGATGATGAAACAGCCTATCATATCCTCTTTGAATGCCCAGCATTAGAGCGTAAAAGACACCAACTCGATTGGAGCCTTAACTCTATTGACAACCACAAGCTAGTAGGGGACATTGCAAGTCTAGTAAAAGACACGGATGTCGGCTTGCTAACTTGAAAACTCCCGACAGTACAAAAAGCCCTAAGGGCTGACGTGCGCATGCCAGCAAAAGGCAGTCGTGTAATCTAATCTAATCTAATCTAATCCGTTGTAGTGTATTCTCCGCTTTCTTTTTTAAGAGTGCCTACTGGGTTCATGACTTGCTTTGAGATGATTTTGTGGAGTCTAGCTGTGGATCGTGTGGTCTCCACCTCCTGGCAAAAATTTTTCCAGGCTGCTATCTTAGCTGCCTTGATCTTTTTGCCATAGTCTGTGAGAGCCTTGTGATAGTTCTCCCAGTTATTTGTGGCTTTAGACCTGTTAAACAGACGTCTGACTTCTTGTTTGGTCTTTTCTAGGTCTTTATTCCACCAATTTGTGTGTTTTTTGCTCTTTGCTGACTTGGGTCTATTAGAGGACAGCTACTCTGAAAGGAGTCAATCATGGCCTCTTTTAACCGGTCAGCATTTCAGTCTAAAACTACTTTATTGGGAGATCTGAACTTTAGGTGTTCTATCTTATCTTGTAGTTGTTCCGCTTTTTTGCAAAGGTTCATTATACGTGTGCTTCGCATCATGGCTGAATAAACGCGGTCATAAGTCGCCATACACATCGATCAAGCTAAATAACACACTGCAATCTCTTCATCATGGCGCCAAAACACTGTTATCACCACAAAACCCCGCTTTCACGTGTCGCGACCACGAGTGCGCTTTCATCGGACCAAAGCAAAGAGTTTGCTTCGAACGCACAATCATTTGCAATCGACGTTGCCAATTTGTGGAAGTAGTAAGGTGCCCTCTGGAGTTCAAACCTTGTGTTTGTACGGCGGAGGTGACAACGTATTATTCATTGGACGATGAAGTGCAACGCCAGCGCCAGCGGTCTATAGCTGAACTAAAATTCTTTTTTAGGAGTATGGGGGCACCCTTTCTACCTCCGACAAAATTTTTGTATATGAACAGTAGACGTCATGAAATTGCCAAAACCACTTAAAACAAGGCAAGACGCTGTCACCTCCGAAATCGGAGGCGACAACGTTATATATGAGGTGACAAAATACCTTCAGTATCTACTTCAGAGGTCACAAAGTACCCTTCACCAATATATATATATATATATATATATATATATATATATATATATATATATATATATATATATATATATATATATTATATAACCTTCAAAACAAATGATGAGTCAGATACTACTCATTTAAGTAAAATATTTTCATATATGACAAAGATATTTGACAACCGCGCCTGGTACTCACCGCTTTGAAACCGCTTGTCGTGTGTACAGTCATAAGATAGCACAGACTTGAGGGTAAGCTCGAAGCGATAAGAAAACCGCGGTCGGCACCTTGTTCTGCATGAGCGTACGGTCGGCGTACGCTAGGCGTACACTCGACGTCAGGGGCGCGCCGCCCCAGTGTGCGGTGTGTGCACCGCACACGGGCAACAGTCCGTTTAGGGGCAACACGAAGGGAATTCGATATGTTTTACTCTTCTATTACTGAGTCTCCCTATCTAATAAAAATTATCAAAGAGCGAAAAATAAAATGTCATGCCTACCGAGTTGATTATGTAAACCGATCCGTCTTATCTTGATAAATGTGATCACACACCCGAAAACTTTGTAAATAAATATTAAGCACGTACGAATCTTTAAAACGATTATTTATTACTGTTTTGGCTGCAGCAATTCGATTTATTTTTAGTTCTATTTCTCTTAGGTTCATTGTCATTTCCGCATTCAAGTGATAAAGTGTGCAAGTTGTGTTAAGTGTTGCAATAGAAGTAGTACGGAGACAAAAGCGAAAAATGTAAGTAATCAAATAATTTTCAATTTTTTAATTCTTTTTATTCGGGGCTGAAATTCGTTTTAAATTTTTTCTCATTTCTTTACTTTGTTATGCTTTCAGACATTTAATTACTGCAGCTGAACAATGCCGAGAAAACAAGAATCTGGTTATCAACATAGAAAAAAGCAACTAGAAAAACGGAAAAATGTAGAAAAACAAGCTGGGGCATTAGAAAAATATTTGAAATTACAACACCCGCAACCATCTACATCTACTAGTAAAGCCGAGCAAGAGTCCTCTGAAGACATTGAAGAAAAAACTGAGCAAGAATTAGGAAATGGCCAAGAGGAAATTCATCAGCATGTAACAGCCCCTTTCCCACCCGAACTTGCCGAAGATATAATAAGTGATGATCCTGGTATGTGGCCAGATAATTTATCAAATAACTCTATTCAAATCTTGGTACAAAATCAACCTAAGCAAGTAAAAAAACGTACCTATCCTGCCGATGAGAAGGGACGCAAATTTTCTGACGTATGTTATTATAGGACATTGCCAAATGGCGAGAAATGCGAAAGAAATTGGTTATTGTACTCGGTATTAAAAAATTCAGATTTTTGTTTTTGTTGTAAATTATTTACAGAGAACATAAGCCATACTTTAGTCACTGAAGGTTCAGCTGACTTGCAACATTTATCGTTGATATTATACAGGCATGAAAAAAGTTCAATACACATTAAAAATTGCAACAAATGGATAAAACTAGCAAAAGCATTTAAGACCCAAACAACTATAGACAAAATTCAACAAGAAGTTTATAACATTGAAAAAAAAACATTGGTATGACGTGATAGAACGAATTATATACTTCATACAATTTTTGGCTCGTCAAAATCTCGCGTTTCGTGGAAAATCAAATTAATTTTTTGATGCCAATAACGGGAATTTTTTAAAACTTGCTGAAATGGTGTCTAAATTCGATGCTACTATGTCAGCCCACGTAAGACGAATTAAAACTTCAAAAAGTTTGAAATATATGCCTACTTGTCTGGGCGACAAAATTCAGAACGAAATCCTAAATTTATTGTCAAATGAAATAAAAGAATCTATTTTGAGAATGGTACAAGAGTCAAAATATTTCTCTTTAATATTAGACTGCACACCCCATGCTAGTCACACGGAACAATTAACGATAATCATTCGTTTCGTAAAACTAAACACCACATCTAGAAAGGTAGAAGTCCATGAACATTTCTTAGGTTTTTGCCCTATTACAAATTCGACAGGTGAAGGGTTAAGTGAATTTGTTATAGTAAAATTGGAGGATCTAAATTTAAACATTTACAACATGCGTGGTCAAGATTATGACAATGGAGCGAATATGCGAGGGGTTCACAACGGTTTACAGAAAAAAATTTTAAACATCAATCCTCGTGCCCTGTTCAGCACACAGTCTGAACCTTGTAGTTAATGACGCTGCAAAAATCAATTTCGAAACTGTTGGTTTTTTTAATACAGTTCAAGAGCTGTTTGTATTTTTTTCTTCGTCCACACAAAGATGGGGAGTTTTAGAAACTCACATACAAAGTTTAACATTAAAGCCTATATCGCAAACAAGGTGGGAGAGTAGAATTGATGCAGTTTTACCTTTGCGATTTCAACTTCCTGAAATTCATTTCTCGATAATTTCACTGTGCGACGAAGAAAAAATAAAACCCAATTTCAGTATGAACATTCAGATGAAAGTGTGCATACTCCCGAATTAAATTTCAAAATTAATTTTTATTTGATTGTAATAGACACGGCTTTAAGTTCCTTAAATAATAGATTTGACCTAATAAAAGAACACAGTAGCATGTTTAATTTTCTTTATAATGTGCACGGTTTAAAAGAAGTTGAAGATGAAGCCATTTTAAATAACTGCAAAGACCTACAACTAAAACCGTCTGACAGTAGTAGAAATGAAACGGACATTGATGCCCTAGAACTTTACCAAGAAATAAATGTTTTGAAGTATATGCTAAGACCTAGTATGACTGCTTTTAACGTACTGGAATATATTTTAGAAAACAGTTTATTCAGTACGTTTCCTAACACTGTGATTGCGCTAAGAATTTTACTAACTTTGCCTATATCAGTAGCATCAGGCGAACGATCATTTTCAAAACTCAAAATTATAAAAAATTATTTGAGAACCACCATGACCCAAACTAGACTAGTCAATATGGTTACAATTTCAATAGAACATGAACATGCCGAGCAACTACAACTTCATGAATTTATAAAAAAGTTTTCGGAAATAAAAACCAGGCGCGTTGAGTTCTTGTAAATACAATTTATTCTACTCATATGTTTGTGCCTATATTTACTGTTATTTTGTTAAAAGTTCAGCCATTTTATTTATGTATTAAACTTCTTAAGGTTTGTTATAAACTTATTTTTTTTTCTTTTGTATTTTATTTTATATTTTTATTCTGTATTTTAATATAAGAAATTTCTTTGTGAGTTTGAAGTTTTTTTTACTTTTGAAAGTACTACTAGAGTTAGGGGCAACAAAAAATACCCGCACACAGGCAACCAAAATATGCGGCGCGGCCCTGCTCGACGTACGCGCGGCGTACGCGCTACATGACGCAGCGTGTGTTTTGTCCGCTTTAAATACATGGACTCGGCGTGAACCGCTTCGTGTGTTTTCAGCCTTAAAGGACTTTTAAATAAGTTGTCGTGCAACCTGATCAGATAACTCATTTTTGACTTATGAGGCGTTGCAATCAAAATTTTGAAAGATTCATAGCGGCCACCTTTTTGAAATTAGAGTATCCGATAAAATGTGTTTGCACTTCATTTTCGGTCTTTTTTCGTATCTGCCACTTAGATTTGAAAATTCGGCTTCTAAAAAAATGCTACCAAAAAACATGTCTAACTTTCGCTTTCGGATTTGGATTTATTTCAAAAGCTTATTTTCTCAATGAATTTTCGATATACCAGCTTATTTAAAATTTCATCAAAATCGGTTTACTACTTTCGGCTATAGAGCCGTTACATACACCCTCACACACATCCATTCATATTGGTAGGATTTCCTGCAATTTTTAATAAGTTTTGTTAATGTCCTTATTTTGTTTTGTCTTTTTGTTGTTTTCTCAACTTGACTTCCTTTTTCATGAAACTTTTTATTTAGTTTTTTTAGGACCAAGCTAAAAAATCCACGGAAAAAATCTACGGAAAAGATCCAGGAAAAAAATACATGGAATAAAAATCCACAGAAAAAAATTCATGGAAATAAAATCCAAATTTTAAAAATTATTGTTGTTCAAAGTACTTCATTTGTTTTTGCTTTATACTGTGAGTCATACTGCTTCTTCTGTTATACTAAAGGACTTGTAGACATTATAAACAATTATTTTGTTGTTCGTGCCACTTTGTTTAAAAGTGTTACAAAAATTAGAGCAAAAGTCACGGTAAAGACAAGTTAGTTAATGATGTCAATAAAGTACTATATTATATCTCATAATACAATGATTTTTTACAATAACACGTAAGAAATCTTTAATGTTGTTGAAAATAATTTACCATTTGTTCTAATGTACCATCAGCTGCATAGAAAACTGGTACAGCAAAAAAATTTTTACCCGAATATTAAAAAATCTGGTGTGATACACGCACACAACTTCCTTTTACAGTGATCTTATAATTAGTCAAAAATTTGATTTTAAATTTGTAAGCATTTGTCAAAAATTTTCAAAAATTACAAATTCTTCAAAAACAGTACAAAATAGAGCGTTAGTTGAAGAGACAAATTTTCTCTAGAATTTTAATCTGAATTCAAAAATGTAATAATATACAAGGTGTTCTATTTAAAATAGGAGTTAATAAAAAATTAAAAAAAAAACAAAAGAAACCTATTTTAGAAGTATTCAACTGGAAAATCACCTATTTCACATCAATACACATTAAAAATTTCATAAAAATGTGAAGTTTTAAAAAAATCGGTAGAGCCGTTTTTGAAAAAATCGAAAAGAACTGAAAAATCACAAGAGTAAACACCTACTTTCGGTTATGTGATTTCCTGTCGCATCTACATAGTACACAGAGCTTATATATGAAGTTTCAACGTCATACCTCTTTTCGTTTTTGAGATATTCTGTTCACAGACAGACAGGCACACAGACAGACACACAGACCAATGAAAAAAAATATGTTGTTTATGTTCAGGGGACTCTAAAACGTGAAGATCTGTTGAAAACTTAATTTCGAATTTTTGGGGTGAATCCAATACTTCTTTTATTGTAAAAGGAAGTAATAAAAAATTTGTTGGTGGCACTGTAAGTTTATGTCAAATTCTAATCTATCAGGTTAGGTTTTGCGTCAGTTTGTGTCAAAACTGACGCAAAACCTAACCTGCTAACCTCGAATTTGACATAGACTTACAGTGCCACCAACAAAATTTTCAAATATTCGGGTAAATAGATTTTTTTTTTGTTGTACCAGTTTTCAATGCAGCCGATGGGTACATTAAAAAATCTGGTGTGATACACGCACACAACTTCCTTTTACAGTGAATTAGTAATTAGCCAAAAATTTGATTTTAAATTTTTAAGCATTTGTCAAAAATTTTCATAGAATTACAAATTCTATAAAAACGGTACAAAATAGAGCGTTGGTTGAAGAGACAAATTTTCTCTAGAATTTTAAGCTGAATTCAAAAATGTAATAATATACCGGGTGTTCTATTTCAAATAGGAGTTAATAAAAAAAATAGAAAAGGAAACAAAAGAAACCCACTTTAGAAGTATTCAACTGAAAAATCACATATCTCACATTAATACAGATTAAAAATTTAATAAAAATGTAAAGTTTGAAAAAATCGTTAGAGCCGTTTAAAAAAAACGAAAAAAACTGAAAAATCACAAGAGTAAACACCTACTTCCGGTTATGCGATTTTCTTCAAAAGCTTTCTGTTTCATCTAAATAGTACACAAAACTTATATATGAAGTTTCAACGCCATACCTCTTTTCTATTTTGAGATAATCTGTTCACAGACACACAGACAGACAGACCAATGAAAAAAATATGTTTTTTGGAATCAGGGGACTCTAAAACGTGAAGATCTATTGAAAACTCAATTTCGAATTTTTGGGGTGAATCCAATACTTCCTTTATCGTAAAAGGAAGTAAAAATTAGAGTAACTGCCCGATAAATACTAATTGTAAGGAGAATGGTTTCTTTCAGGCGGGTCACTTTATATGTAATTAAGTCTAATATAATTACTACTACCGTACTCTAGTACAACAAAAATAATTCATTGAAACGTCAAAAAGTCCATTTATAATAGAAGAAGCAATTTGATTTACCAAGCGATTTACAGAGTAAATCGAATAAAAATGAAGTGGTTTACCAAGCTATAAATTTTAAACTTCTTGACGTTTCAATGAATTATTTTTGTTGTTTTGGTTAACTAGAGTACGGTAATAGTAATTAGATTAGACTTAATTACATACAAAGTGACCCGCCTCAAAAAATCATTCCCCTTAAAATTAGTATTTATCGGGCAGTTAGTCTAATTCTCTAATATACAGTCGTGTGCAAATAAATCTGGGACAGTGTTTTTTTCACATGCAGGTTGAGAAACAAATTGAATAATATCTCCATGGATTTTCTCTTATCAGAAAGAGTTACAGATTTCATTACCTGTTAAAGTCTAATGTAACTCTTTCAGATAGCAGGAAATCCATGGAGATATTCTTCAATTCTTAATTAAACCTACATACGAAAAAAACATTGTCCCAGATTTATTTGAACACCACTGTACATTAGAACAAATGGTAAATTATTTTCAACAACATTAAAGATTTCTTACGTCTTATTGTAAAAAATCATTGTATTAGGAGATGTAATATTAACTAATTTGTATTTACCGTGACTTTTGCTCTAATTTTTGTAACACTTTTAAACAAAGTGGCACGAAACACAAAAATTATTGATTATAATGTCTACAAGTCCTTTAGTATAACTACAGTGACTATTCTAATCACAGTGTGGCCATACCGTAGTTATGTTTTCTATTGGTTGAAGACAAAAGTATTCCAAGTTATTGCCATTTTTAACAGTGTACAGCATGTTTAGTTACAAAAAATTACTAATGTCAAAATAAGACATTGGCATTTTGTAAATTGTCAAAGTTTGAGTCGACGTATCACGTGATGAAATTTAGTATTCCCGCGGCCGTGAGTTTTCCAAATTATAGTTTGTTTCTACGGAAAAGAACCATATTTTGACGTTTTTCGCAAATTAGTTAGGTATTGACGATATTCAAAACAGTATTAACATCAAGCAAACCAGAACATTTAACAGGGAAATAAATATTTTCCTGTAAGTTTTATATTGCTTAAATATTTTTAAGGAACTGCTCAATAGATTATTGCAGTGTACATTTGCAATTCCAGGTTGAACATGTATAGCAAGTACTTTAGTGTCGGGAAAACTCCAGTATAGCCCACTGGTACATTTTGACATTTGCGGAATAAGAACATAAAGGAACTGTTATGCCAGTGGTAAAACTGGATTTTAAGCTATAAATAAGAGAAATGATCATTGGGAAATTCAAATTCAATATTATTGTCGCTGACTGGACTAACTGCTTGTTTTGCGGTGATACACAGGCATTTTTGTTCTAAGTACACACAAATCTTAAACTGCAGCTAACCTAAATTCGCACCTTGACGGCAGCCAAGATTGGGTCTGGCATGAGACTCTCGTGTTTTGCCTCCATTGTCTGAACATAATTTGCAGAACCTCCGACAAACTGAGAATCACATTATCACGCGCATGCGCCTAAGCACCAATGGGCTAGATTAGAGTTTAGCCCATGTATATATTTAATATAATTTAGATGTTAATAAAGCACATTAAATTACCGAGAAGATTTCCATACAAATGATATCATATCATTTTCGTTTTGGATTTGAGCTTTCCAATTTCCATTAATTGTAATAAATTGATGAAAACACCTTATGACTCATATTTCTTCAACATTTAAACCCCTTTGTGGTATTTTATTGTATTTGAGAAATCGGTCATTTTGAATAACATTCTTTCACTTCATCAAATGAATTGTCAAATTTTGTTTTGACTAGTAATTTTTTGTTACCAAATGTCGCTTACACCGTTAAAAAATTCAATTTTTTTATTACATCACCATGATTTTCCACAAAATCGTATTTTGACATTGGATTAAAAAGTACCAGCCAACAATTGTATGGCCACACTGTGATTATATGGTCACTGTAGTATAACAGAAGACGCAGTAAAAGCAAAAATAAATTAAGTACTTTGAACAACAATAATTTTTAAAATTTCCATGGATTTTTTTCCTGTGGATTTTTATACCATGGATTCTTTTTCCTCATATATCTAATACTTACTATATTGCTAGCGGCTATGAGCGGGAAACTCACCAATGAAGTGAGACACACAACCAACTCCTTCATGTATACGGTGAGCTGTGCGCAAGCGCGGCGGCGTCGTCCGCCCAATGGGGAAGTGGTCAAGTTTAAAATTCGCTTCTAAAGGCGGAGTTCGAATTCTCACGCATGCGCACGAGACGCGTTATACTCTAAGTGAAACTATGTCGGCGCCGTAATGTTTTCGGGCGTTCCGAGGCCCTACTAGCACTATATGTGTATTATATATATGTTTTCCTGGATTTTTTTGCCTTGGATGTTTTCCCTACAATCTACAAGGTTGCCTGGATCCCGAGTAGCGGCCGTACCACCGCAGGCACGCGACTCGCCTGACGTTTTGTAGCACATTGTATGAACGCACATTTTGTTTCATTTACAAAAACAAATATAAATAGATACATGGAAAAACTGCAGTTTATTTATTCCAAAATGAAAAATTATATAGTCAGCGAATTTTAACATATTGTTTTAGAAAAGTCTAATTCCGTTTCTTAATAAATTTTTGGGAGGTTTTATTTTTAAGTATTTAAACTTCTTAAAAAATTTGGAAATTTTCAAAAAAATATTACAAGAAAGCTGGCCACACGTTTTTGTATAAATTTTATAATGCATTTGGGTATTAGCTATATTTTATTTTTTTGCTAGGCGCCAGAATTTCACTCTGGCGCTCTCTATGGGGGTGTTAAAATCGAATGTTGGTGCCTTTATAGGCCCTTTATTGCTGAAAATATTAAAGAAATCTAAATACATACAATACCTAATTTTATATCACTTATACTTTTACGATTTGGAAACTTCGATTAAAGTAAATAATTGCAAAAATTTTGTTAAATTCATAAAAATATGCATACCATTGAAGAAAGTCAAATCAAATATGACAGTTGTCAAAAGTTTGTGTGGTTAATATCACAAAGATATAATATTTGTTAATAGTTAGCGACTGCGACCACCTCTATGCCCTTCCACACGCCCGTAGTGCCCGTTTGTAAATTTTGAAAGTGATCTGTGCTGTGGTGTGAATTTGTATACCAAACACACACATAACTTTGAATTCGTCGATTCCTTGATCTATTCTAAGATAAAAAGTTCATATAAACATAGGACCTAAACGGCTTCGTTTTCAAGATACAGGATGTTGAAATTTATACAAAAAAATCTTTCTTTTTCAAAAATCTGGAAAACACCTAGAGGTGTTCTAATGAAACTTGGTATATGATAGTATTTCATAAAGCGGCATTGTTTGGTCAAAATAAATTTAATTTATTTCCACCAGTGGCGTGCATGGGGGCCACCTCCGTTACCTTATTTTAGAAAAATCTGATACGCCACTGTTTTTTAATCACTACGACAAGTTTTCTAGCTTCATCCATTGAAACTATACAAAATATGTATCTTTAATTTTTGTGATAGAATAAACCTTTTTCCAGAAAAACTGAAAAATAAGTAACAACAATTTCGTTCATTGAACTTTAATGAGATCTAAACGGCTTCGTTCTCAAAATACAGCTTAAAGAAGTTTTTAAAAAATATTATTTAATAATAATTTTACAATAGCTACAAATTTTTTTGCTAAAAAACAGTGGTGTACCAGATTTTTCTGAAATAAGGTAACTGAAGTGGCCTCCATGCACGCCACTGGCGTGAAATAAATTAAATTTATTTTGACCGAATAATGTTACTTTATCAAATACTAACCTACACCAAGTTTCATTAGAATACCTACAGCCGTTTTCGAAATTTTTGAAAAAACATTTTTTTAAACTTCAACACCCTGTATTTTGAAAACAAAGCCGTTTAGGTCCCATGCTTGTATGGACTTTTTATCTTTTTATCAAGGAATCCCCCTTAAAGTTTGTCTACGTACTTAATTAACACCCTGTATAAAAGAAGAAGAAGAAGAGAATTATGACGAACTTTTATTTTTTAAATTTTATTTAGTACTCAGCCAACAGCCGTTAGGCCAATTATAGGCGTCGCTGTACATTTTATGGAGACTTCCAACCCCACTAACGACTGTCATGATGTTATTGACATCCGGGACCAACTATTTCCGTGGCAGCCGTACCACGAGGCGCCGAGAGAAGCAGCCGTGGAACTCCCATCCAAGTTCTGACCAGAAAGAGCGTTGCTTAACTCTACTGATCGAACGTGGACGCTTGTTCAAGCTACACCACCCAGGACCCTAAGCGACCAAATGGATACGAGTATAAATCGGGCCGTAGGCGAGAATGTCTTCGGAGCGGCAAAGGATTTGAACCCATTAATTAAGGTACGGAAATAGTTGGTCCCGGATGTCAATAACATCATGACAGTCGTTAGTGGGGTTGGAAGTCTCCATAAAATGTACAGCGACGCCTATAATTGGCCTAACGGCTGTTGGCTGAGTACTAAATAAAATTTAAAAAATAAAATAAAATATTATTAAGAACTACACGTAACTAATATTGAATGGAATCAATACATAACAATACAGAGTGTTTAGTTTTCGAGGTACAATAGGCAACATTGCAAATACCTCGATTAACGCTAAAACACAGCGCTTATCAAGTAACATGATGCACTTTTGATGGTGTGTGAAGTCGTCTTGAATCAAAATTCAATGTGTTTAATTATTTCAACTGAGCACTCCCATCCGTTTTCTGTTTTTATAGATTTTCTAAAGTACAGGAAAGTCCAGGCAGGTTCGACGAATGGTTTTGCTCATTTTGTATAGCTACGTCCAGTGTTGAATTCAGGGGGGTGACCGGGGGGGAAATTCCCCCCGGGCAGTACAAAATTCACCCCCGAGAACATTACCACTTTTTTTTATTCTATAAAAGAATGGGTGGGTTGCGCGGGAATAGGTAAAAATACCCCCCAGACGTTTCATCCCCCCCCCCCGGAGTAATCAGTCTGAATTCAACACTGGCTACGTCAGCGGGCAAACCTTGCATTTTTCCCCCTCTGATATGTGGTCGATGTGTCCAGGTCTGCTATGTGGGCGACGTGTCCAGTGTGGCCGATATGGGCATTACAAAAATTCTGTGTGGCCGTTGTGTTTAGTGTGGCCGATGTGTCCACGTCTGATAAGTGGCCGAAGTGTCCACTGTCGCCGATATGGGCATACAAAAATTCTGTGTGGGCGTTGTGTCCCGTGGCAGAAGTGTCCAATGTGGCCGTAGTGTCCAGAGTGGCCGTTGTGTCCAGCTAACCCTGTGGCCGATACGTCCAAGGTGGCCGTTGTGTCCAGTGTGGCCGATATGGTCATGCAAAATTATGTGTGGCCGTTGTGTCCAGTGACCGCTGTGGCCAGACTCCATGACTAACATCTCAGCTTAGCAACTGGTTCATACCTCAAATTTTATTCCAAGGTCATCCATGTAACTTTCCCACAGTTTGCCAGATTCCGGGATTTATCACAAATTTGGTGAATTTAGAACAGTTTGTGCGATACAATTTCTTACAAAATCGCAAGTCGCAAATTTGGTGATTTATTATTTTGCAAGTAGGTAACATTATTTTACCGCCATTTCGCCTTCTAGTAATCACGGCACCGGCCAGCGGGGAAACAAGAAATTGATGAAATATTTAAGTTTTCTGAAGAAAATGTGTAGTGTAATCAAGTAATAAATATTCTCTCAAAAAAAATTACGTTATTATTATTAAGTTGTTTCCTGGGCTGCGACTTTTAGATAGATTTGGCGACATCTGATGACTGGGTTGGCGACTTACGCAGAAAAAATCTGGCAACACTGCTTTCGCATCTAAAGTGCTTTATGTATGCTGGTAGCCAGTGTTGCCAACTTGGTGGAATTTCCACTAAATCTGGTGGATTGAGAGCACCATCTAGTGGCGAATTTTGTTAGTTAGTGGTATAGTGGAAAATCTAGTAGAATGAGGTTTTTAATTTCAAGTATAGATAGGTATATGCGTGACAAATTTAAAAATGGGTATATTTTTATTATAAGTAGATTTATTTCAAAAGTTTTATAACAATTAAAAATATTATCGATAGGCTATATTATGTTAGAATGATTGCCGGTAGGCGCTTATAAATTCGAGCTGGACTTTTTTCAAATTGTTTATTAGAAAATTGGGAACGCTTCTAGCATTTTGCGTAGCCCAAGGTTATAAAAGGGAGACCACAACGCTTTGACGTTAGATCCAACTTTGTATTCCGAATCCGGGGCAAGTTGAGCATTGTACCGCCTGATGCAAGCGCATAAAGCACCAGCTTCTATACCGCAAGGTAAGATGAGGTTATGGATAATACAATACATATTTTTGTATTTTTCATTCATTCATTCATAATCTATAGCCTCTTTTACCTTTCGATGTCGAGGACCATTCATACCTCGCGGGAAGTGCAACGGAGGTAATGCGCCGCACGCGACTTACACTACGCTCCCCCGCATGCAAACATACCACACACACAACAACTTCTATCCAACTAAAACTAATGAGTTCAAATCCACTTCCGCTCCGAGAAAATTCTCGGCTATGGCCAGATTTGAACCCATGTCCACCTGGTTGCTAAGCAGACAACAAGCCCACTCAACCACCGAGGTGGCCTTTGTATTTTTGTTATTGTTTATTATTCTCTATTGTTTACATTATTTTTTATTTTATTCAAATTCTATGACTGTTTATGATACATTTACTATTTTGTATAATAAAACGATATTTAAAAAATATTTAAAAAGATATGTACTTTATTTTGCTTTACTTGAAAAAAGTTAGTGGAATTCTGGTGGATTTTGTTCTTCCATTTAGTGGAACTGAATTTCCCAGTGTTGGCAACACTGCTGGTAGCCACAACCTCTTTTTCCAGTTGTTTTTAAAGTAAAACTGTCGGTGTGTGCGTTGGTGCATAACAAATACATTAACTTTGTTGATAAAGTGATATTTTGTATAATTACAACCAATATAACTTTCTTTGACTAATTTCAAACTGCAAAATACATCTACATATAAAATGTCTAGATTAATAACGTTAAGCAACAAGTATAGTACAGTAAGCAGATATTAACTAGTGCTTGTCTTTCAGTTCTTCACGAAGATTACGTATGTGAAACCAAGCCTCATTGTGCGTAACATCGGTCTGATACCAATCGTAATTGAACAAACAGGAAGAGGAGAGCGTTCTTACGATATCTATTCTCGTCTTCTAAAGGAGCGCATCATCTGTCTGATGGGACCCATCCATGATGCTCTGAGCTCACTCATCGTCGCCCAGTTATTGTTTCTACAGTCAGAATCTGCTCACAAACCGATTCATATGTACATTAATTCTCCAGGAGGCAGCGTTACAGCAGGATTGGGAATTTACGACACTATGCAGTACATATTGCCTCCAGTTTCTACCTGGTTTGTATATTTAAGAAGTGATAAATTATATACTGTCAAGAGTGCTTTGGAATTGTAATGGATCAAAATCTGTTTCAGTCTAATTTTAAATAACAGAATTTTATATCGCAGGTGTGTTGGGCAAGCGTGCAGCATGGCATCGCTGTTGTTAGCTGCAGGTGCTCACGGAATGCGTTACTCTTTACCCAATGCTCGCATTATGATTCACCAGCCTTCCGGAGGAGTGCAGGTAGGTTGCCATTAGGGATGTCGTACCCGGTTTAAAATCAAACCTGGGCACCCAAAAACAGTACCCGGGTATTTTCAGGTAAATATTAAAAAAAAATTTAGTGTACATCGGAACATCTGAAGTTGCTACAATTTCTTTCCTTACGCCGCGAGTTTTAACCTGAACTAAATTGAAATAGCACCATAGCACCTACTCACCAATTCAAACTGCAAGTTGTCTGTTATTTGTAAATATTTTCACACTTCCGAGTGCTATCAAATTAAAGTACGTGACTTTTTATCCAAATTTGTAGCAGCATCATCACCCAGAGGATGTTTATGTTACTTATCCCATAATGATGCGATTTTTAATGTTGGGTTGAATATTTCCGTGAAGCGGATTTATTATTTGAAATAAGAAACGTGGTATGGGATGGGGTGATTCTTGTTATTACTGCATAGTTTTGTTTTTCTAGAGCTTATTTCTATTGTTTTGAAGTTTTTATCATCTCCGAAAAAGGCTGACTTTCTGGAAATTACATAATTTACTAGTTGGGTACCCGGGTCCTAAAAATATACCCGGGTTGACTATTACCCAGGTCGGTCCGGGTACCCGCCGACATCCCTAGTTGCCATCAAAAAATAAAGACGGCAATACTTATATTAGTTTGCTTATTAGGGCCAGGCCACTGACATTAAAATTCAAGCAGAAGAGATCTTAAAGTTGAAGGGGCAGATCAATAATTTGTATGTGAAGCACACCGGGCTATCCGTAGAACATGTACAACAAAGCATGGAGAGAGACAACTTCATGAACCCAAATGAAGCACAGGAATTTGGAATTATTGACAAAGTTCTAACCAGTCCTCCAAAAGTAAGCCGCCCTAATAACCCTGTTGCATCTGAAATTTTGAAGTCCGATACTGCTGCTCTAAATGTGAAGAAAAAATAAGTAAATTTGTATTTAATTGTTACGTAAGACTTTAAAACCACTGTGATATTACTACTAGTAGTAATTAATTAAATTTGTATCATGGTTGTTTAAGGTACTCCTTTTCAGATGCCTGAATAATTTTGTTCTAGTCTTGTTTAATAAGTTCCTAGTAGCTTACTTTTAATTGTTACTCATTGTCAATATTAGAATTAAATTTTCGTTTCGTGTTTCGCAACACATTGAAAACTTAGTGAACTTGCGAACAGAGCACTTTGACTCTGATGATGCAAACTGCAACGTCTTGCGAAACATTAGCCTATACGGGTGCACAAACAGTAAAAAGACCAAATATGCCTAGGTATCCCTGTTCACAAGGTACTCTAATAACACGGACCAAATCATGGGTGGCTTGTAAGAGTTCACAAGCCACCAAAGAACATAACCGTTACACAAACCCTTGCTTGAGTTCACAAGGTGTTAGGCACATTGAGCCAACAAATGCTGGTTGTTTATCTACAAAGACACCGCGGTCTAAGCCGAAATTCAATTCTAATATTGACAATTCGAGTAACCGCAAAAGCCTCAAACATATTGTTTCTTATTGTTTTCGTAGAGCATTACAGATTTCTGCTTGCTAAAGCTGCTAAACAAAAAGGCTAAAAAATGAAATATAATTTCTATTTTATATAAGATATCCAAATTACAATTTTTGTTTAAACTAATTATACAGAATGAATATAAAATATAGAGAATAGCTATACTAAAGTTATTATTCATTATATCAAGACAAACTTTTAATAAATGTGAAGTGCAAAAGTGGAAGTTAATTTAATTTAGCAAACATTTTATTTGCGTTATTATCTAATAAGTATGTATAATTTGTTAGGAATTTTGATTAAATTGTAGTCAGATTAATTTATGTTACTATTTATCTAAGAAAAATATAGATTTTGATGGATTTTTATTTAGTAAATATAAATTTTTGATTTTAATTGGTTTTCGACCAGATTAAACATATTAATTTTTTATTATGCCGATGCAAAAACATATGGCACCAATTTAAAACTTAAAAACCGGCACCGTAATTAATATAATAATAATAAATCTTTTCTCTAATTCAATATTGAGATATCTTAAAAAGAATTGAATAAAGGCTTTTAAACTTTTATTTTTACTTCCTTTTACAATAAAGGAAGTATTGGATTTACCCCAAAAATTCGAAATTGAGTTTTCAACAGATCTTCACGTTTTAGAGTCCCCTGAACCCAAAAACATATTTTTTTTCATTGGTCTGTCTGTCTGTCTGTGTGTGTGTCTGTCTGTCTGCCTGTCTGTGAACAGAATATCTCAAAAACTAAAAGAGGTATGGCGTTGAAACTTCATATATAAGTTTTGTGTACTATCTAGATGCGACAGCAATCTTTTGAAGAAAATCGAATGACCGAAAGTATGGTGTTTACTCTTGTGATTTTTCAGTTTTTTTTCGATTTTTTCAAAAACGGCTTACGATTTTTTTCAAACTTCACATTTTTATTACATTTTTAATGTGTATTGAAGTGAGATAGGTGATTTTCCAGTTGAATATTTCTAAAATGGGTTTCTTTTGTTTTTTCAATTTTTTTTATTAACTCCTATTTTAAATAGAACATTCGGTATATTATTACATTTTTGAATTCAGCTTAAAATTCTAGAGAAAATTTGTCTCTTGAACTAACACTCTATTTTGTACCGTTTTTGCAGAATTTGTAACTCTTGAAAATTTTTGACAAATGCTTAAAAATTTAAAATCAAATTTTTGGCTAATTATAAGATCACTGTAAAAGGAAGTTGTGTGCGTGTATCACACCAAATTTTTTAAATGATAATTTTACAATTTACTCATTGTCTATGCTTAGTCATTAAAGTTAAAAATGTCATTGCTGAGTTAGAGCAGTGAAATCGTGTTCACTGAAATTTAGGCTTCACTTCAGTGTAATTTTTTTCTTTCCACTTTTAATTAATTAATCTTTTTCTTGTAAGTGGTAAAGTCATCAGCTTTTTTTTTTAACAAAACGTTTCATTTTTTCTTTGGCATTTTAATAGATCTTGTAATATATTTTCAGCAACATAGATTTCACATACTTTTGTTTGTCTAAAATGTTGAAATTACATCTTTTAGTTTCAACTCGATAACTAATTTTTTTTTAGTCAATCTTAGATGTGTTTTGCAATTCATTTTATGTTCTTAAATTTGTAATCAACGTTATTTGTAACAACATAACAAAAAAGTAGAATAATTATTATACACAATTAAACTTTATTATTAATTATGTAATTATTATAAACAAAGGTAACACGTAATTGCATCTAAATTTGGATGCAAAATGAGTGCATATAAATGATTGAGTTTCGTCATATTCGGAAATTAGCGCGTCTTTTAACTTGGTAATAAAGGCGCTATTTTTATGTTTGAATTTTATTGCCTGCCTCTCAATCTCACTCACCTACAAAATGGTGGTAATTTAAGATTTGTAATTACCATGAAATTTGAATGATAGTTCGAATTTTTTTTCTCGAACCCAAGTTTCGAGTTTAGTTCGGTTTGATTAAAAAATTAAAACGGTTCGCACAGCTCTAATAGTTATTGTCATGTATGAGTCACCACTGCATGAACTTAAGGTTGCTTAAAGGTAGCAAGTAGTTTGGCCGGATTCGGGTGCGAACTTGAGCACGCTACGGTCGGCCTAGAATCATGTTAATGTATTGTTGATAGTGAATAATTAAAGGGTTTTACAGAGTACTGTGTTTGATTATTACTATAATTAACAAAGGGTACTAATAAAACGTTCAGTATTTAATCCAGTTTTATTCAGTAAACAAATATGTATGTTCAGTAATCAACTAATTTTTGCAAAGTATAAAAACCCGAATGGTTTGTAAAATATTGCAAATTGTACAATAAAAATTTAAAAATGGTCAGTAAAATATGCACGGTATTTTATTATATTTTGTACAGTTTAAAACGCATATTAAAGAAATAGAAGATGCACAGTAATTTATTTGAATTTGCACAGTAAAAATAATAAACGTTCAGTAACAGCGACTTCCTTTACCGGCTGGATATTTGAGGTCAGGTTTGTGTTATTAAGTGGGCTAAACTGCAGAAAATATAATTCTGGAAAGTGAGACAGACGGCACAAATAATGACAATAATAGCTACATTATTCCTGCTGGTAATGCAACTTATGTATAAGAATTTGATGCGACAAAAGAGGATGGCCTAGATTTTTCTTCATTTGATGAATTTAAATCTGTGATGTTTAAAATTTGGAGAACAGTTTTGCCAAAGATAAAAATTAATCGCTTGATGGCCATTGTGACTGTCCAGCATTCCTAAAAAAATGATGTGCAAACACATCGTTGCACTAGCAATAACACTGAAAATAGTGAGCGCATCTCCAGAAGCAAAAACCATCTCAATAGGGCAAAAACGACGCAGAGGTCGTTCAACGGAGTCAAGAGAGCTTTGTTGCTCTAATAATATGTTATATATTTACGGACTAGCGGAAAATATTTAAATTTTTATTCTTGTATTTAAGAGAGTATTTATTTTTGTTACTTTTTTTATTCAAATATACAAGTTTGTATCTTATTTGTCGTTTCTTTTTCTTTTTATAATGACTTCATTGGAAGTTTATATACAGTGTGTCTCGCAGAGTATCAGACATAGGGCAATTAACATTGAGAAATTGTGAAAAGATCGATTATTGCTATGCGCACATCGAAGTACGCGATTGGTCAGAAATGCAAACAATTTGAAATTAATTTGACGTACCTCGATGGCTACAAAGCAATAGTTGATCGCCCAATAATTTTCTATTGTTAATTTGGCTATGCCTGATAGTAGACATATTCTATGAAATCCAGGTTATCTGCAGTAACATTCTGGCGAGTGTTTTGGTAAACACCTACGTAATAATATATAAATAAAATTTATTTTAATATTATTCTGTTGGCCATAGATTTTATGGATCGTATATTATTTTTACTGAATATATTTTATTTTACTAAACATTTTTTATATTGCGGTTTCTTTTTTTTTATTTACTAGAGATAAGGTTTTTTTACTGAACAAAATTACTTATGGTTTTAATATAATAATGCGCATTTAATTTGTTGCCTTGCTTTATTGAAAATTAAACTTCTTACTGTCGCTTTGATTTTTTGAATGAAACATATTATTTGTATTAAACATCTGAACATCTATAATTTTTACTGAAGATTTATTATTTTACTGGGCGCTTATTGTCTTCTTACTGATTGTCTATTATTTTTACCAAAATATTATTATTTTACCAAACATCTATTATTTTACTAAACATTTATAATTGTTACTGAACGTTTAACATTTTTACTGTGCATTTATTATTTTTACTGAACATTTATTATCTTACATAACATATATTAGATTTACTTGACACTTATTATTTCTACTGAGCATATGTACTTGATGTTTTAATAGAATACTGTGCATTTAATTTGTTGCCATTAACAAACCCCCATACATTACAGTTATGTAACTAACATGAATAATTGAACAGATACTAATAAATTGTTATTTTGATTGTACCTAATTTTTTCTTAAACATTTTTCAAACAAAAATATGTAATATTTATATTGTTAAAAATAGAATTATTAGACCTACTAAATTATTGAAGACAACATGTAGAGTTTCATTAGAAAAAAAGCGGATGATGTCACCAGTGAAACTATTAAAAGTGTTTTGATAAAGTGAATATTGAAGTATTTATTTAATATGTCGCTAACCGGCCGAAGCCCAATAACAAGCAACAATCAACAATAATACATATGCAGGCAATGACAAGAAATGATAAATTATAAAATAAGCAATGATTTCATTAACATAACTTAACCATATACATTTTGGTCTTGTATACTCCTCTGAGTTTCATCAAGAATCTGCACAATCTGTGTCTTAAATTGATTTATAGACATAAAAAATATATTCACGTGTTCACAAGAATTTATAAAATGCATCATCCTATATACAGGTGAATTGATCAAATAATTTGTTCATATTTACAGGAATAAAAAATATTGGAACCCACCTATGCTGATAAGAAGGTATATTAAATTTAAGTAGCTGCAACAGTAGTGGTTAATCTATTAGAGAATTTACGATTTTATACAAACATATTTATTTATTTTATTTTAGCGGGTTTACACTGCGGCCCAGGGCTCCCCATTTTGGATCATGTTTTTTTATTTATTTTTTTGAAGGTAGGTAGGTAGGTAGGTGCTTGAAATAAAGCAAAAAACTCAACTTTAGAAGTCATATTTATTTGTAGACTAAAATATCAAAATGAAACAAACAGAATAAAATCATAACAAAATAAATTAAAATAAATTCTTCTTCACACCCATTTTAAAGCATTTACTTAACTAATGGGGTACAGACACGTTGTTTATAAATACTAGAAAATAACCCAAAACTAAAAATCACATTTTTTTTAGGAACAAATAACAGAAATATTGCCTAATGTCTACATATATATAAGTACTACTTTCTACTTATACTTAGATATTTTAAAAAATATGCAGATACTTCTGATAACAAATACCTAGGTAACTTCATTATAAAATCAAAAATGATAGCTAGGTACAATAGAAAAATAAAAAATAGCTATTGTAGTAGCGATATTTTCCGAGACTTTGCTGTTGCAAATTCATTAATTACATCGCTAAAATTTATACCATCAAAAATTTCTTGTTCAATTGCTAATATTGCTAGCCCAGACAATCTTTCTTGAAGCATTGTCAATCTTAAATAATTTTTAATGATTTTTAACTTTGGAAAAGATCGCTCGCCAGAAGCTACAGATACAGGCAATGTCAGAAGAATTCTTAGTGAAATGCTTACGTTTGGAAGGGTGTAGATTAAATTGTTTTCAAATATATATTGTAAAATACTTAAGGGGTCAGTATCATCAAGTAATGAAAACAACAATTTCATTAAACAAATCATTGGAGTCTATATCCTTATTATCCTGATCTGTCAGTCGTTCTTCAAGAACAGAACAACGTTTTAAAAGATCGCTCTCACTTAATTTGAATATGTCGCTAAAAAATCCGAAAATATTATCATACTCATTTAATAAGTCAAATCGGTTTTTTAGAGAGCTTAAAGTTTGATCTATAATTTTTAAGAAAAAACTAATTTTAAAGGCGGTTTTTGGATCATGAGGGGTCTCATCTCGGTGTTCATAGTCAAACAGTTTTGGTTTAAATTTCCTCCTGACCGTTTGTAACGGTGGAAAGTCTTCTTCAATTTCGAGAGAGAGTGCTACTTCTTTCGCTTGTACAAGAATTTCTTGAAATGATTGGTCAGATCTATATTGCTGGAAGTGATCAACTAAATTTTTTAGGTAGGTTTGACATCATAACTCTATAATAAAGCAGAACAATTCCCAAGGTCAAACATGTATGCGCGTGGTCTATGTGTAGTTACAATTTTGGGCGTGGTCTTGATATTAGCAGCGTTGCCAGACCTGGTACAATTCTACGAATCTGGTACATTCTGAAACCGTTTCTGCAAAAGTATATTTTTAAAATATTTCTGGTACAAGAAACTGGAAACTGCAAGTAAAGCAAGAGAATAAATTTTCGCAGAAGTGTATTATAAATAAACATTAATACTACAAACATAGTGTTTAGTGTTATGTTGTTTTCCTTTAATTATTGTACAATATTTTGAGGACGTCTGACAACACTGTTATTACACGCACAAGGAGGCTGTGAACAGTTGCATAATCATTGTTGACGCCATAACCTACTTTCTCGTTTACGTGCAATTTGTTTGCGTTATTAAACTGTAAAAGGCTTTACGCAAAACTTCCCTCGTCGTTTGTCGTTTACGTTTGTGATGGCAGAGTATTGTTACGGTGGGTACAAGATGTGTGCATCGCCTTTGTGCAATAACAGTGCAATCGTAAATGCAGAAGTTTGCTATTTTCGGTTCCCAAAAGACTGGCAAAGGTAAATTGTTATATTGGAGCGTTATTATATAGTACCTTTGTATATTTATTTATGTATGCACGTATATAAATCCCGGAAACACTAAAAAAGGCTATTTTTAAGATGTTTGATCTGGATTACTATCTGCGGTTTGGAAGAATCCAAAGAAACTTCCTGTATAAATTGGTACGATTATAGGCTGTGTAGCGCACATTTTGAAGAATCAATGATCTCCAGTCTGCTTAAAAATCGCCTGAAGAAAACAGCAATTCCAACATTGTTTGGTGATTTAAGTTCAGGTTTGTACATATTCAATACTGTTATATATCGTTTACCATAATAAACAATTAGCAATTTGACTATCGATTTATCGTTTAATACAAAATAATTTTAGGTGCTTTATGCCAAACACCACGGCCTTCATCAGCGTCAACGGCAACACTGTTCCCAACATTAACTCGTGAATCTGTGAGTTATTCTTCAGGTAATAACAAATAGTCATAAAATATAGTTGATTGTTAATCACATCATATTTTACAGGTGCGTTATTTGATACGAATGCAACACCTTCTTTTCTTAGACCGTCTAATCCTGCAAATGTTTCTGCAGGGTTCGAACCCCTACCATCAACATCTACGGCCGAGGTTTCTAAACATGTGAGTTGTTCTTCAGGTAATAACGAATAGTCATAAAATATTGTTGTTTGTTAATCACATAATATTTTACAGGTGCGTTATTTGAAACGAATACAACACCTACTATTCTTAGATCCTCTAATCCTGCAAATGTTTTTGCACGTTTCGAACCCCTGCCATCAACATCTACGGCCGAGGTTTGTAAACATTTGTATGTAAAGCCTCTATGACACGACGCTACATTTTACGCATTTTATAAAAAAAATATTAAGCATTGTTTCATACAGAAAATTGACTGCTACATTTTGCGCTGACTTTTCATGTAGAGTCGTGTGCAAATAAATCTGGGACAATGGTTTTTTTTATATGTAAATTGAGTTAAGATTTGAAGCATATCTCCATGGATTTCCTGCTATCAGAAAGAGTTACGTTAAATTTTGACACGTAAATGAAAATGTAGCTCTTTCTGGTAGCAGAAAATCCATGGAGATATTCTTCTATTCTCAACTCAACCTACATATGAAAAAACCATTGTCCTAGATTTATTTGCATACGACTGTACATTATTTAGAAGTTGTTCTACATATTCTGGTAAATATGCGTGTAAAAATGTGCAGAAGTATCGTAATCAAACTAAACTGCAGAGCATGACGCGAAATGAAAACATAAACATAACCTGCATTTTATTAGCATTGTTTAACTTCCTGATTAATAATTAATACATAGTAGCTGGCTGAGGTTAATGTTAAAACATGTTAAGGACGAATTAGCAGCTATTTACAGTTGAAACGCTTTCCTGCGGTGAAAGAACTGGTCAAAATTGTGAGGTAGAAATATATTTCAGCACTTAGTGCCTTCTTCAGTCTACATATATAAACAGGTTAAAAAAACAACACGTTAAAATCTTGCATATTTATAAAAAGACAGTTTTTACGATGAAAATATCATTTTCCTCCTTACTTATGTATTAAAATCGTTGATTAAGAAAACACAAAGAGGCGACTGCTAAAAAGGGATGATTATCTGGTGTTTTAATTAAAGATCAAAAGGAAAATTCCAGGAGTTTAAGAACGAGGACCATTTATCAGGCACCATGTTGACGAAATTCAGTGATAAAGTGTAGATAATAAAATTAATTAATTACTACGCACATCTACGGTTATTTAGTAAAATAATTTTAAAAATTTGTTATCGATTGTAAAACAGTGTGTCTCCATTTTGGTTTTCGTAAAACAGGCAAAAATTAACTAAATGTAGCTTTGATTTATGGGGAATTTAATTCAGAAACATAGTAATTAAAAGCAAAAGTTTTTGTTAGCACGTCTTGCAATACAAATTTTCGTGCAGCGACATTCGTGATTAATGTGATACTCTAAACCTAGCCTCAGAAAATAGCTAACAAACATGTGTGGCTAATTATAAGATCTCTGTAAACGGAAGTTGTGTCAGTGTATCACACCAAATTTTTTTTGACGAGTTAATTGTAAAACATTTGCAAAGTTGGTAGCACTAATTGCCAAATAACTAACTTCGCGTTTATTTTGCTGTCAAATTCTATATGCGGAAGTATATGAGATTTTATGTTATTTATTTATTATCAGTAATAATACCACGAGGCGACTGAATTATCAAAAATACTTTTGCTTTCTCACGAAACGGGTTGCTTAGAAACATCACGAGCCGAAGGCGAGTGGTGTTTCTACAAAGCAATCCGTTGAGTTTGTAAGCAAAAGTATTTGATAATTCTTAAAGTCGTCGAGTGAGTATTCGATTAAATTATACCATGAATATCAATAAGGGAATTACACTAAAAATGTATTTTTCGACGACTGACATTGAAATTAGATTTTTCTCACTGTCAACAGAAAGTTGACATTTGCCGCTGAGCGTGCGTTTTCATCACTTTGCTGCTCGCCGAGCGTTTTGGGTTTCCGTGTGAACAAAATAGGTAGCCACGTCCGAATGTTTCCTTGAAAACGCCCATCATTTGTTGAAATAATCGCGTCACATGTCATAGACTGCACGAGTAATGTTAACTTGATTGTCAATTAATTTTTGCGATAAAATGAAATTTGATATTTTCCTTTAATAATATGCTCAGTCGTCGAAAAAATAGTATGTATGTTTCGAGCTAAAAGTGCGCTTGCCGCTTTTGCATGATTGCTGGTTTCGACTTCGTCTCAACCAGCAATATTCATGCGCAAGCGGCAAGAATGCACTTTCAGCTCTTAACATACAATATACTATTAATGCGTATCCTAAAAAATTTGTTGGAAATGGCATGACATTGACAGCTGACAGCTCAAAATTGAAAACACCAAAACGATAACACCACGGTGTTTTCACTTATTAATACGTGGCCTGAATAGGGATTTTGTGCATTATGAATGGTATAATCTCATAAGAGCATTAATTCTTTCTGGACATTTTTTCCTATTAATTTGGACGTTGTTGAAATTCACGAAAAGTAAAAAATAATTTCCGGATATGAATTAATGCTCGAATGCAGATTCGGTAAGAAAATCGTAACGACACAAACCCTCACAGTTAGGTTGGTCTACCTATAGGATAGTATCTATTACTAATAAAATTGTGGCTTTCAATAGCCTAAATCTGTCGATAAATTCCATATCATCCCACATTTCCAAATGAATTCTATTACACGAAATACTTTTGATCTACGAGACATTTCAATAATACGTAGTATATTTCATTACGAGTCTGGAAAAATCCATTTCTGGGTGTATAATGATTATAATGAACGATATTTTTTATTATACTTATCTAAAAACAACATAGGAAAGGTATTTTCAAAGTAATAATAATACATCGTAAAAACAGTACCAAACACGATTAACATTTCAATAGCAACGATTTATTTCTTATTAATTTAGGGCACGGAAAAAAATCGGACATCGGGAAAAGTTCTGAAAAAGCCACATTTACGTCATTGCAAAAACAGATGAAAACCAGGTGTTTTCAGAGAAGTAAAATGAAACACTTATTACATCTTCATCATCAGTTAAGAGATCATCAAATATCTGAAATATATTATCCATATCAAATAAATATAAATTTCCACAAAAATAAACACTTTTAATGATGATGTGAGGTTACGATATCGCTGTTTTACTGCACACATAAGACCCATAGAAAGCGAGATATTTGCGAAAAACTTATTTCTGTGACATTTGACCTTGAATAATTCAAAACGCAAGCGCAATATTGATGGGGACTTTTGAGATGTTATTTGAAATGTCAAAATAAAGGTGTATGCAAAATTTCAGCTCAATTGGATTTTTTCGGCAGATGCTGCGGTTGTCCGTCTAATGTAACTGGACTATCTTGCGATATTGTGCAAGTCAAAGTGTGAAAATTGCTGTTGATTTTGTTAATTCTGTTATTTTGTTATTGCTATTGTCGCTATTTTTGTATGTGTTGTTAATTCTGTTTTGAAATGTGCCATACCACAATGTTGAGTATGCCTCCGATTTATTGTGTCGTTTAGCTTAAATAAGGTTAACAATTTAATGTCAATATGATAGATGTCAAAAATGTTACCAATACAAAACTTGGAAATTACTAGATTCTAACATTAGTTCTGCCATCTATGACCACTGGTTTGGATTCAAGTTGTAGTGACATCGCCATGGATATGCCATCTACGAGTGCTGGTCCAAGTTCAGACGACATCCCCATGGACATGCGAGCTATAGGTGTTGGTTCAATTTTCAGTGACATCGTAATAGGCACATATGATGAAGAGGTTTGTATTTTTGTGAATTATATGTTACAATGTTATGTACCTATTTTAATTATGGATTGCAGCTATGCTGTCACTGTAGGAAACCAGACGATGGCGAACAAATGGTAAAATGTTATGACAGAAAATGTAGAATAAAATGGTACCATTCAGCATGCCTACAATTAAAAAAATTCCTAAAGGAAAGTGGTTATGTGAACTCTGTAAATATACTGCTCCACAAATGAACTGGACCATTTGCATATATTGGTGCAATTTTTAAAAATATTTTCCAAAAGGGCAGTCATGAAATTTTTGGTAACCTTTCATGATTGTGTCACTATAAAAGCATTTCTTTTCATAAATCTGTTTAAAGAAAAGTAAGTCCATTAATAAAATATTATCATTTTAAAATTTTGAATTTTGCCCAAATATTGATAGCACATTGCATACAAAGTATGCCGAATTGTTGCCAAAGATTTTTAAACGTTCTGGAGAGACTCAAAGAACTATTAATTAACCTTTTTTTGTGATTCCTCTTATTTTTGTGAAATATAGTTTTTTATAGTTTCATAATTTTTTAATTTTATTAATATGATTTTGTTAATTCTTCAGATGATATTTGAGAATAGTGAAATTAAATATGCTTAATATGAGTATACTATAAAACAAAAGCTTTTATATACAGTGTGTCCCCGGATAGGTGAAACGACTCTTGTGAAAGGTAAAAAATTCTCGATTTAAATTTTAATTTTTTGGGGTTCAGCCCTGCTTGGTTAAAGGCGAATTTCCAACATAATTTCAGTTCTGAAAAGTCAAGTATGCCTTGGATATTTTAAAAAACCTATTTTTCTGTGAGGTAAAGTACCTTATATGTGGCAAATACGACAAAAAGTTATTAAAAAAAGTTGTTTAGAATCAACACATAAGCCCCTATACCAAATTTCAAAATCCTCAGCCAAATTTGATCTCTCAATTTCTTTTATGTTTAGGTCCCAAATCAAAGAATTTTAGTTTTAACAAAGATTTTTATTGGAAAAACAAATACTTTTAACAACGCTTTTGATTTCATAATAAAAAAACATTGTTAAAAATAAAATTCTTTGATTTGGAAAATAAACTTGAAAGAAAATGTGAGAAATCAAAGTTGGCCGCGGATTTTGAAATTTGGTATAGGGGCCTAGATGTTGATTCTAAACAACTTTTCTTTATAACTTTTTGTCGTATTTGCCACATAAAGGGTACTTTACCTTACAGAAAAATAGATTTTTTGAAAATTTCCAAGGCGTTCTTGATTTTTCAAAACTGAAATGATGTTAGAAATTCGCCTTTAACCAAGCAGGGCTGAACCCCAAAAAATTAAAATTTAAATCGAGAATTTTTTACCTTTCACAAGAGTCGTTTCACCTATCCGGGGACACACTGTATATACCGGGTGTTCGTTCTCAAAGTCGAACATAGGCGATTAACATTGTATTGAATGTTTTTGCCGTTTCCTGCTCGCCAATTCAACTTACAGGGAAGGTAATGGTATCAATGGAAAGATTAAATTATTACGCATTAAATGATACCAATCATAATATTCAAGGTGCGATTTTTATTTTAAAATACTAATTTAAAACTTGGGAATTTTTAAATATGTCATGCCTTGCTTTTCAAGTTCGATAGCATTTGTCAAAAAAATTGGTAATTAGTTGGCGTAAATCAGGTATTTTCTGTCAACGTCTGTAAAAATTATCTACAGAAAAATGAATTATTTCAATGAAGAACGAGTGAATGCACTAATGTTAGTTGCCTATGTTCGACTTTGAGAATGGACACCCGGTATATATATTGTGACGTAATGTAATAAATACATTTTTTATGGGTGGTCCAGTACATTTGTGGAGCAGTATATAAATAAAATTATTTTGTTATTCTGTGTTGATAGAATATGTTGATTGTTTATTTAGCATAAATGGCTTCGAAATATTCTTTACTTTATCCATTGCAATTCTTTTTCATACTTAATTTAGACATTAGTTATTCTGTTATTTTGTACTGTTATGTAAATATTTTGATTGTTTATGTACCTTAAATTTATTAAAATTTTGTTATAAATTATGGAATAATAAGATTAACGATAGCAAGCTGCTTTCGCTATTAACTTTAAGAGTACCCGCTAGGCCTGTTCGTTTTTCACCGTTATTCTTTGTACCTTTTTTTTATACCAGAATTCCGATTACTGATATATTAAAGCTTGTGAATCAAATTTACATACTGCTCAACATTGATTTGTCAGCTCCATACAGTATGTTTGCATCTGTTGTAAAAAAGTATTATAACTAAAATGAAACCAAATGAACTATTGATGTAACAAATTTTTAAGACTTAAATTTACCAATCAGTACGGGAAGTCATAGTAGCAAGTTACGGCGTCGATCCATCTTCTGCAACCACGATTAAAGTTTATTTTAGTTAGGATGATTATTTTAATTTTAATTTACATGCTATAACGCATGCATACCTGCATATAGCAGAATATATCTACACTGCATCTCTTGTAATAAGGGTAACACCTGTTAGAGATGTCACAATAAATAAATATTAAATAGCTTCAAAATATCCGTTATGCTTTATGCATTAATAGTTATTTAACCAACAAGTGTGGTAATGAAGGCGATTAATAATCTAAACTGTTTAAAGCACGAACGAGCGATAGCGAGTGAGTGCTTTTAATAGTTGAGAGTATTCATCGCCCATTAACAAACGAGGTGATTACAAAATTTTTTCGTTGACCGCAAAATCTTTTTTGTGGCGAAAAATTTGATTAATAGAACTAACCTCCATGCAAAATATCATCAAAACGTCAAAATCACAAACATAGTTAATTAATGAAAAAGAGGGGATTAATTAAAAACAGTGTATTAATGACTTCTATTAATCCATCCCTTTTTTGAAAAATAATTCATTAATATTGAAATTAAGAAGCGGTCAACGGAAAAATTATTTTTTATACTTAATTTAGACATTAATTATTCTTTTATGTTGTGTAGACAGCATGTGTAATTTTATTGATTGTTAATGTAGCTTACATAGTTTCGAAATATCCTTATGTTTCTTATCGTATAGGTACTATTTAATAATTTTTGCTATGTGATATTGTAATTTTGCTTTTTATTAATTGGCCACATGCAGAAAAAGATAATCAAATAATTTTACATTATATAATAAATGGTGGTGGATAGTATTAACGTTAGATCCTTAATTAACTAATTTTAATAATTTTGTAGATATTATTAATATTATTATTAAAGTAAAAATAATTAGATTAACTTTGTTAATAAGATTTATTTCATAATTATACAATTATAGGAGGGCATAAATTTACGAGTGCACAAGAAACTGTTAATATCTGACCTACCACAGCAACATCGTCAGTTTTCTTTTTCGCCAGGAACATAGGCATCGTTTCGTGAAGAGCTGTATTTTTTTGACAAAGGACACCAATAACGCGTTTGACGTGTATTCTGAAAAAAAGATATAATTAAGATAATTATTGTAACAATATACTAGCACTACCTCACGCTTACTATATTCCTGGTTGATTCTATATCCCTTGGATCGAGCTGCCGTTTCCCTTTTAGAAAAGCAGGCGTATCATCATTAATCACTGTGGCCATATGTAGTCCTACGGAGTCTTTTATTAAAAAGCCACGATCTGCCAATACAAAATCTTCTGGCAAGAGATTGTTTAAAATCCCACAAATGTTGGACCTTTATCGCTTATTCTGCCACCATATCCATGTGATACAAATGATATTGATCCAGGAGGAGTGATGCCTATTAGTACCTTTACCGTATTATGTTGTTTGTACGTAGATCATGTAGTACATTGTACTTCAAGGCTACTTGATTTTTTCACTCTCATCTCAAAACAATCGATTATTACTGAAATCTTGTTGCCAAATGCTACCTTGAAGCATTCTGGCATTGATTTAATCAGCTGATCTCGTTCAGGCCAAATAACATTTTTCATCCGAAGATACATAATATTCAATGTGGTATAAAATACTCTGCCAATAAACTAAAATCTAAATGTAATCTAAGTTTTATCACCGTTATCAAAAACATGGCTCTAAGCATGTTTTACGTACTGAATTAGGAATAAATATATATAATTAAATGTGAACTGTATATATTGTATGTATTTGGTGTAGCATTTGCCATAGTAGACGTGTGTAAAAGAATTTTTTTTTGTAATGTCACGTCATTCTTCCATGCTCACGTAAAACTTTTACATTCACCCGAAAACTCTCACTTTTCTTAACTTGTAGAACAATTCTTTCCGCAATTTTTTTTTACTGCGTTCCAACAACGTCGTATTAATTAGGATGCCTTCCAGAGGCGAGCGTTTCCTTTCCAGAGACTTTCCATTTGAAAAAATATTTTTTGGAACTTTTCCTTATTGCCAATCTCTAGCGTTCTTATAAAACTCTCTTTAGTGCAACAAAAGTTATTAAAGTCGTCGTACATTTTAAATGCGGCATATGCCGCGGGTTTCAGCTAGTACTTTAATATTAATTGTAGCACTTTGGATTTGTTTGCTGACAATATTTATATGAAATAAAACGTCATGCCAAATAAATTGAAAATTTTGTACAGACGTTAAGAGGGAACTCGCTTTATGTCTTGCATCAATGTGAAAGGAATTATTTTCAGCTACTTCTAGAAGACTTTCGCAAACCTTAATTAAATAAAGTTTAAGGGGCTTTATTGCATCAATTCTGCTGGACCATCTTGTCTCACTTAGAGGCTTTAAACTTAACCCGGGGACATTTTTTCTCATAACATCCCACCTTTTTGTGGATGACGAAAAAAAATTATATAACTCTTGCACAAGATTAAAAAAGTTTATTGTAGCATCTGACACCTTAGAAGCGTCATTTACTGTTAAGTTCAAAGTATGAGCCGCACAAGGTACAAAAAGGGCTCTCGGATTCGCATCAAGAATGCGTTTTTGAAGCCCAACATGCTTTCCCTTCATGTTGGCCCCATTATCATAACCTTGTCCCCTAATATTTTTTATATCTAAATTTAATTTTTTCAAAATTTATGTCACAAATGTATATATCCATTCCCCTGTAGAGTCCAGTATTGGATTAAACGTAATAAAACTTTCCTTAACTTCAACCTTTTCTGAAGTGGTGTTAAGGACAACATACCTCAGAACAAGACTAATTTGCTCAGTATGACTAGTGTCTGGTGTACAATCTAATATTATTGAAAAATATTTTGAACTGCGAGCCATTTCTAAAATATTATTTCTTACTTTAGACGACAAAAATTCAATTATTTCATTCTGTATTTGCACGCCTAAATAAGGAGTCATTTTAACAGATTTTTTTTGGGAGTTACACACTCGGCTAACATGCTGCCCCATCACTGAATCAAAAGAGGCAATCATCTCAACAGCTTTTAGAAAATTTCCATTATCATGTTCGAAAAATAATTTAGAAGAACCTTGAAATGCCAAGCATTGTGTAGATAAATACTTAGCAATCGCAATAATTCTTTCTAACACGTCGCGCCAATATTTTTTTCCGTTTCTAAAATCCGCAGGTGATGAGCATTAACAGTCTTAGATGTCTCCAACATTTTTTTTAAATTTACCCAAGTGTTCATATAACTGTTGTGTAAAATTGACGTTTCGTGTCTCTTCATTAGCAAAGACAAGTGTTGCCAATCATATACTCCATTTGTATCACAAAAAGTGTTAGGAGTTTTACAAAACAACTTACAACAAAAACAAAATACAGAATCTTTACAAATAGAGTAAATAATCCAAGTCCTTTCGACTTTTTCTCCATTTGCTAGACTTCTTACAAAGTATTTGCACGAAAACTTTCTCTTATCTTTATTACTAGGAAAGCTAAAAATGATGTCTATTAAGGGCGGACCACGTTTAACCAATATTCTAGCTATCTCATTGGTGATTCTTTCAGGCCACAAACCGGGGTCGGACGGAATTATATCGACACTAGCCTCATTAAAGCCTTCATCGAAAGTGTCACTTGTAGCAGGTATTTCGGTAGCTGACATTACCGAACTTCTTACACAAGCTGAATTACCTGAAGTGGATTGTTCAAGTGCTGTAGACGAGGATGGTGTCATCGCTTCATCGGGCTCTGCATCAGTAGAAGCTGTTTTGCTGCTACAACTGCCGCCACTTGTTGCAGGACCTGATGTTACCGTGGTCGCCTCTGTTGAAATTTCAGATGGTCCACTCACGGTTACTGATATTACGGATTTAGAATCTTGAGATTCGGTCGCATCGATAGTCTCCATGGAATCTTGATTGTTTTGCAAGAAGTGCTTTAAAGATCCAGCCATTTTTTCCCTTTCTTGTAGTCTCAGTTTCTTTTGCTCGCGAAACTTCACACCCGAAGGTTCCTTTCTTTTATCCTGAAAAAACAAATAAATAATTAGTACTCATGGGAATTAGGAATTAACTTCTAAAGTAAGCACAATAATAAGCACCAAGTTTGCATATTTGAGTAAAAAGTAATTTGTTCGAGCCCTTTCAGCTTAAACCCTTTCAAAAATAAAGGCAGAAAAAATATTAAACTAATTTGATCTTATAGCCCTTAAAAAACCTTACAAAATGGTTTTTAAAAAGATCGATAGCATAAAAACTAAGCGAGTTATGGATAAAAAACCAATTACTTTTTTAAACTCGTACATGACATTTCAATTAACAAAAAGATATTTGGGTAAAAAAAAATTAATTATAACCAGTATCCTATAAAGGGTTAATGTTGATAGTATAAAGTAGGGAACACTTACCATTTTATAAAAAATCAAACCATTGAAATTGCAGTCAGCAGGTATTCAGCACTTAATTTTTTAGAAAAAAGAGTAGTAAACAAAATATACAACACAATACTTGACAAAATAAAAATAACTTTAAATGTAAAAATTAATAGGATTATTTGTTTTTATGCACTTGTTGCACGGTCCAGTGATCTAACCGGTTTAAAAACGCCTCTGGCGATGCATCGCTTTTATAGCGCTCCAGGCATTATTCATGTCTGAACAGGAAAAATCAAGAAACTACCGCCTGACATGTTCTCGTAACATAGGAATCGGCAGTAACTGGATGATATACTAATAAAATTTCGTGTGTATTTATACCTAATCCTATTTAATTTCTCAACTTTTATTTTAAAATTAATTTTTGTTTTTTGTTTTTTTTTCAAATTTTTTTGCAATTTTTTTTTTGACCCTGGGTTTTGGCGCCCCTAAAGGATGGCGCCCGTGTGCATTGCACACTTTGCACATATGGTAGCGGGGGCCCTGCTGCGGCCAACAGTACAAAACTAAAAATGGGCCACAGTTAAACAAACATAAACTGGCATACTAAATTAATTCACATCACACACTTTAAATATGATAATAATTGAAGTGCAACTAGCGTGTTGCAGTGGTACACATCTAAATATATACATGTACACCAAGAAATATACCGGGTGGTTGGTCATACCTCTGAACATAGGCAATTTACATGGCTTATCACGGTTATGCATATCCCTGCTCACCATTTTTATAGAAAAATATGGTAGTGGTACTAAATTAAAGAGAATAGGTAATTTTCCGCATCGTTTAGTATTAAAAACTTATTGGATAATGTTAATTGTGCATAAAAATATTAATTTTAAAGTTTAGATATTCGCAAATATGGGCGGCCGCGCTTCCTAAATATGAGTGGCCGCGCTTGTTAAAAAACAAAAGCTGTCTGTTGCAACCCCAGATAATTGTGCCGCTTAAAGTGGATGCAATTTACTCTAACGAGGAAAGGGTGTTACACATACACCGTATGAACTTAATTATTTACCTTTGCTTCTTTAGTTGCTACACTTTCCGTCATTTCGAATCTCTGCACATAAGTTTGTATTGTTGCAATTGTTCGAACGGGGCTATCTTGAAATTGTATCGAGAATAAATTCCTAACTCTGCGTAAACTATTGCCAGCATAAAAAGTTTTAATAATGAACACCCTTTCCTCGTTAGAGTAAATTGCATTCATTTTAAGCGACACAATTATCTGGGGTTGCAACAGACAGCTTTTGTTTTTTAACAAGCGCGGCCACTCATATTTGGGAAGCGCGGCCGCCCATATTTTCGAATATCTAAATTTTAAAATTAATATTTTTATGCACAATTAGCATTATCCAATAAATCTTTAATACCAAACGACGCGCAAAAATTATTCTCTTTAATTTAGTACCTGCCACTACCCTTTCTTCCATAAAAATGGTGAGCAGGAATATGCATAACTGTGATAAGCCATGTAAATTGCCTATGTTCAGAGGTATGACCAACCACTCGGTATAATTACATATTTTGATAAAACAGCAAATAACAAAAAAAAATGTATGTTTAGCACAAGTATTATAAATAAAACAGAAAAATTTAAAAAATAAATAAATGTTATATAATAATTTAAAAACAATGGTAATATCTAATCAGTAAACAGGGAATAACAAATTCTCCTGAACTTTATCGCAGATGGCATGTCAATATCCAGTTCTCTGGCGAATCTGTTAACCAGATTACACATTCTGTATATTGATGAATTTCGGAGTGTGTTGGTTCTGGTGCACGGCAAATAAAATACTAATTCATTACGAGCTGAAATTCTTGGAACAAAAAAATGTAGTTGTATAATGTTTGGATGAATGTCAACTTGAGAGTTTATAATTTTGTGAATAAATACTAGATCGAATGCGTTTCTACGATTTTCCAAAGAAATTACATCAAAATATTTCAAAATAGTAGCATATGAAATAAATTGAGGATTTTCTTTGGTCTTTCGAAAATAGAGACATTTTAAAAATCGTTTTTGTTCGCGTTCGATATCTAATCTGTGTATATTGTAACAAGGATTCCAAATTACAGATGAAAACTCGAATTTGCTAAGTACGTATGCATTATATATTTGCAATGTTGATTCAGTATTTTGAAATCCATATGTAGTCCTTAATATAAAGTCAATCAGTTTTAATGCTTCGGTAGTAATTTTAGCGATACGGGGAACAAAAGATAATTTTGTATCGAACACAATGCCTAAATCAGTTATTTCATATTTTTGAACTAGTGGTTGCCCGTTCATGCTATATTGAAAATTTATTGGATTTATATTACGTGTGAAGGATATACTGCAACATTTGGTTATATTTAAATATAAAAGATTTGTTTCGCTCCAGTTATAAAGCGCGTTAATATCGCGTTGTAACAAAATGCAATCATCCGCATTTCTTATAGTTCTCCAGATTTTTAAATCATCAGCAAATAGTATGTGTTCAGAGTTTAGAAAAATATTCGATATGTCATTAATAAACAGTAAAAACAAAAGTGGTTCCAAATTTGAACCTTGTGGAACCCCCGAAAGTGCTTTATATTTATTAGATTCAGAGCCAAGAAATAGCACATACTGCCACCTGCCAGAAAGATAAGAGACAAATAAGTTAATCAAAGATGGTGAAAGTTCAAAAGAAGTCAACTTTACTGCTAATAATTCATGATTTACACGGTCAAATGCCTTCGCAAAGTTCGTATAAATAACATCCACTTGTTATCTATATCAGTAGCTACGTCTTGTGTAAATGGCAATAAATTAGTAACAGTCGAGCGGTTTGGCATAAATCCTTGTTGAAAAACAGACAATTTATTTTTGACGAATGGAAAAATTTTATTATACAATACCGTTTCGAAAATTTTTGAGACAGCTGGAAGTAACGCCACAGGTCGATAACTAGAAACGTCTTTTTTGTCCCCACTTGTATAAATAGGACATATCCTGGCTGTTTTCCACTGATCGAGAAAAACGGCAGTTTCCAAAATTAAGTTGAATAATATATGTAATGGATGGGACAAAAACTCTGAACAAGCTTTATAAATATATATGGGTATTTTGTCTGTACCAACTGATTTCTTAGGTTTCATTGCCTTAAGAGCTTTATTTATATCATCAATTGTAATGGGAAGCACATGAAAATTACCTGGTTCGGTAGATGTTATTGTTGTAGCATTACCTTGTGAGCCAACGTACACAGACTGAAAATTATCTGCAAAGGCATTTGCCGCTGCTTGATTATTACATAAAAAGTTGCCTTTGTAATGCATATTATGAGCAACATTTTCTTTGCTGTTATTTTTAACAAAGGACCAAAACAGTGCTGGTTCGTTTTGCAGTCCATTCTCAATATTTTTTAAATATTCTTGATATGCAGCATTAATGTCATTGTTTGACTTTATTTCTGAGTTGTCTGTGTTTCTCAATAACGCTACTGTTACCTCTATTTTGTTTAATTTTTTTAAACAGGCGATTTTTCTTTTTTATTGCTTTAATAACACTCAAAGGAAACCAGGATGGGAATTTATTATGAATATGTTTAATTTTAGGAACTGTAGCATCAAGGGCAGTTTTTAAAAGTTCATAAAATTTTGATATAGCTAAATTTACGTCCTTAAAATTTTCCAGTACTGACCAGTTAGTTTCCCTTAACCTATAATAAAGTTCCAAAAAATTACCTTTTTTGTAATTATACTGTTCATTGTTAATATTAGGATTATTTGACTTTCCGTAATAAGTATAATCGCATTCTAAAGAAGGTTGATAAATATCTGGCTGGACAAGTGGCGATTCAGAACGCGTGACATCAATGTGCGAGTTAGCTGACACTAAATCTCAAGTTCTATTTAAACTATTTTTAACGTTATTATACCGAATTAAACCATTAAAATTTATAAAATCTATAAATGTAGCATATAGTGGATTTGTGTGGAGTTTTCCAAATGAGAATCCAAATTTATCAACTTGCGCGATGGAAACTCATTCTTCACTGCCATTAAAACGCCACCACCTCTAGTCTTTCCAGTCTGAACAGCACGACGATCTTTACGATAGATAACAACGATTATCTTGTAACTCACTATTAGAAACACTATCGTCCAGTCACGTTTCTGTTAATAATATAATGTCATAATTTTCATTAAGAGCGTTGTTATATAAAATACGTAGTTTAGATTTCAGTCCTCTTACGTTCTGATAGTAGAATGTAATTTTGCGTTTATTAATGGAAATCTTTAAAATTGGATGTACATTTGATTGCATACACTCTACTCTCGTCCTTTGCTCTCATGAACATTTTCCCATTATGAGTCCAAAGATAACGAATGTTATTGCCTTTCTTATACTCTCATGCTTTAGCCATTAATTGTTTATTTTGCTGGTTTAGTGATTTGTTGACGTATATGGGATTATTTACAGATGACAGTTGTCGAATATCAACACGTAGGTCACTAACTTGAAGGTTTCTTTTCACTCTTTTGGCCTTCAAAAATTCTTCCTTCACTATCCGCCGCATAAATTTCACAATTATAGCCCTGGGTTGGTTAGGACGCGATGGGTTTGCCTTCAAACGGTGACAAGCACTATCATCCCAGGATCGACGTTGAATCCAATAGCGGTTCCCACTGCTTGAACCACCATAATGGTATTTTCATCCCTGGCTTCCGGAACTCCTTGAATTCCTATGCAACTGCTCCATGTCATTGATCTTTCCGCACAATTCAACATTTTTCTTTTGTAACGCAATGTTATCGGTTTCTAACTTTTCTATTCGCTGCAGGTACTCCTTCAGGGTTTTTTCTTACCTCTTCAATGCTTCATTGCAATCATTTATCTTCTCATGGCAAAGATTCATAGATTTACACATATCTGCTTGTTCAGATTTAATCAATTTTAGTTCTTTTAATATTTCACTCAAAGTAATATTTTTAGAACTGCAATTGCTGCACTTCCATGCATCTAAATTTTGGGGATCTGCAGTTGCATTAATGCAGGCAACATGAAACATAATACCGCAACTTATATATTTGATCTTATCTATGTCTGTTCTAGACATGCTACCACCACATTTTCCGCAATTACTAGGCATGTTGTATTATTTTCTCGTGCCTCTGCTTCTGTTTAGATAAAAATATTGCTTCAAATTTGTAAAGGTGTATGGAAATGGTGATAATTATTATCAACCTTGCTGCACTCACATTAAAGGTCAACCACTGTGACACGAATACTTTTAACAATTCTACGTGTTTAAGTAAATTTCCAAATTTCTTTATATTTATTAATTTCACAATAAAAATACTAGAGTTACTTCAACTGCACTCAGCACTAAATGCACATTAAAACCCAGTAAAAACAGATGATTTTAAACCACTTTAATTGCAAGTTAAATGCGGAGCACTTTTAAACACTGTCAGTGCTGTGAATTAATATTAAAATAGCATCGCTTACACATCTTCTTGTTTCTAATGTTCGAAAGTTGAAATCACTAGGTAACAGAAGGTACGGCCGGGTAGCCGGGTATATTTTATTCTCTTTGTAATATAGATATCTTAGCAATTTGTTTGCACTTTTTCTATTTCGTTTTTAAGGTAATTATAGTAGGGAGACCATATAATGGAACCGTATTCTAGGTGACATCTAGCATACATATTATACTAATAAATAAACGATGATATTTGGTTGAATCCTGCTGAATTACGCAGTATAAATCCGAGTATTTGGTAAGCTTTTTTAACACATTAGAATATGTACTGATTAAAATTTCAATTTTGCATCAAACCAAATGTCCAAATCCTTTGTAGTAGTTACTCTTGCTAAGTTTTTCCCTTCAGTTGCGTAACTATAAACAATGAATTGTGGCTATCGCGTATATGGCGTGCAACTATATTTTTTAATATTTAGACGTAGGGGATTTTGTTTGCTCCATGTCACAACATGATTTAGATCCTCTTGCAGTTGTAAGTAATCATCAGCTTCTATTATTGACTTATATAATTTGAAATCGTACTCAAAAATTTGGTGTTTAGAGTTTTTTATGCATTCCAGCAAGTCCACTAAGATTAAAGATAGTAATGGTCCCAAATTCGATCCTTGTGGAACCCCGGATGAAGAATGGTATTCTATAGATGAACAACCACGAAAAACTACATATTGCTTACGCTCTCGTAGATATGAAGTGAATAATTTAAAAAGATATCTTGAAATAACAAATAAATGCAGTTTATAGAGAAGTGTATCGTGATGAACCATGTCAAATGCTTTTGCAAAGTCAATATAAATGGTATCTGATTTCGGAGACTTTCACGGCCATTATCATTAAGTGAAAAACGACTTCCGGGATTGGACCGTGTCATTATTGAGGTCGAAGAACTCAAAATTTCGCCCACTTTCGTAAGGGGCTTCATCAGGAGGAAAAAGCAAAAGAGCACGGTAACTCAACGTGTTAACCACGCCAGAGGCGAAACTCTTTGCAAGGGGAGGGATAGAAGAGCACGGTAACTCAACGTGTGAACCACGTCAGAGGCGAGACTCGACTAACTAACGGAAGGAGAAAGGCGGGAATTTATAGGCAAGCGCCGTCGCGGTTCAGCAAATGCCGTCGCGGTTCAGTGGCGGTGGGCGGGGCTTAGGAATTAGAAGGAAGGGGAAAGCCTTCGTCTCGATTGAGATTGTTAGGGTGTTTGTAAATCTCAATGGCTTTGCGAATCTTTCTGCTAAAGAAAAATGGGGATTTGCAGATGATGGAAGTTTCATCAAAAATGATTTTATGGCCAGTATCACGCTGGTGTTCGGCGATGGCTGATGATGAAACGAGACCTGCCTTGAGACAGCGCTGGTGCTCAGAGATGCGAGTTTTTACTGTTTTTCCATTGTATACAGCATTACAAGAGCAAGGGACTTTATAAACACCCTGAGAGGACACGTGCTCTTTTTGCTTTTTCCTCCTGATGAAGCCCCTTATGAAAGTGTGCAAAACGTTGAGTTCTTCGACCTCAATAATGACACGGTCCAATCCCGGAAGTCGTTTTTTACTTAATAAATGGTATCTACTTGTCACCTATGCTTATTGATTCAGTCACTGAGTAAAACTTAAAAGATTAGTGATGGTGGAACGTTTTGGCAGAAATCCGTGTTGCTATGGAGATATATACAGTGTGTTTCACTTTTCATGGGGACGGTCATGTATCACAGAAAGTACCCAACCAATTTTGTTCAAATTTGCAAGGAATGTATATACTCTTAGTGCCACCCAGGACACGAGGACACATAAGAATGGGTCCATAGGCGTCCGTCTTAGGACGAAAAAAAGGGGCTATTTTTTCACAAAGTACTAATATTAGCGATTTTTTTCGGCCAAATTTTTTAACATAATCTTAATTGAAAACCCTTGTGGCCAAATTTTCATGCAAAAATTCCTATGCGTTAGAAAGATATTAAAACGCAAACTTGAAAAATACTGTTCATTTATTTCGTCATTTTTCGAATAATAGCTGAGTTTTAAACATTACTTTAACTGTTTTCGTTTTTTCTAAAGTGTGGCCATAGCAAACACATAAAGTTTTTGTATTGTTGTTAAATAATTTACTTGGAATTAGAATAAGAAATGTTATACACTTTATTCCATTTTGATCAAGTAGCTTTGGTAGTCGTTTTTTAAGAAAACAAATGAGCATCGCAGTACCTGTCAAATTAATTTATTGTGAATTGAGACGTGACGTGTTGCTAATAATGGCTACCAAAGCTACTTGATCAAAATGGAATAAAATGTATAATATATCTTATTGTAATTCCAATTATTTAACAAAAGCGATAAAACTATGGTTTAGCACAGCTGTGTAATCGCTTCGGTCCGCGTTCCCACCGCGCACGTGAATTCTTGTACATATTAGAGCCAGAATAGAGATGGTTGCCATATTTTCGAGAAAGCAAGTCGGAGGTTTAGCTCCCGCCACTCGTCTTCGATGCGGGCTGACTTAGCGCCCCTTTTTAGACAGAATTGACCCGACATGCTTGGAAGCGAGAAGTAATTTTGAAGTCGTGCTTTCCACCGCCGCCGCCTTAGGGCATGCGTAAGAGAGGGTTTTGGACATTTTGTTTATTCTGTTAATTAACGCTTAACAGTTTATTCCTTCAGTGTGTCGGTGTACCGCATGTTTGGTTCCGAGTATTTGAACTTCTGTCGCTTCAAGACAAGTGTTGTGAGTCTTATTGAACGGCACGTGGTATAGCTTTGGCTATGGGGCGAATGTAACGTGGTTATTTACCGTTGTAAGCCTTGGAGTTTTTGTTTATCGTGGGGCGGCATCCCCTATAATACGTCAGTAGTGTACCAATAGGCGTTCTGGAGCAAAATGTGCCACTGCACAGGTTTCCTGCGCAGGTCTGCGCGCGCAGGTTTGTCAAGGTCGTTGGTCTAGCCGGGGGTCAAGGTCACAGGCCTAGCCGGGGTCGTGGGCCTAGTAGGAGCCAAGGTCATTGGCCTCGGCCACTTCCGGGAATTTTTTGGACTAAATGTTTAATTTTGACATTTTTACAAGACATCAAAATTTTCTCAGGCTCGACAGTATGTGACTCATCGTCTGGGAATGCAGACATGTCCATTCTTGCAGGATGTTTTTATCAGTAAAAAAAACAATGGCGTCCATTGTTTGAGAAATCTGCACGATTGCAAAAAATAATTGGACAATGAAGCCATTGTTGTCTGGAGGAATTACCCCCTCACCGCCTACGCAGTTGAGGTATGCTGCACCGACTTCGAGCCACCCCCCTGAGCCGGCGTCCTTGGAACATTTCCAAGGTCGGTATGATTTTGCTCTACCAGAACCGATTGCTTAGAAATCAGGTCCGGATACCTGTTTAATGGAAACATTTTCTTGAATTTCTAATCGAATCTAAAATTTGGGTCGTACGTAAAAATCTGTAAGTCGTTAGGTTGAATGTCAAGTTTCCACGAAAAAACTAAAGCTCCTACAGGCCAGATTCTTGGATCAAGTAAATAATACAGCAAGGCATAAAAGTTGGTTTTTGCAGTATAAGACATCCGCAAGCCAATCCTAAACTGGTAGTTTTAAATAGCAGAATTTTATAATACAAAACGGAGCGGTGAAAGAGTAGTCTGTTGATCATATTTTTTTAGCCACCTAGCATCTTTCAGTTTTTATAAGTTATCCTATCGTCTCCTTTGTTGCAGGTGTTAATAGAGGCTATATTTGCGTGTCGCCAGATGTCAGACCTGTCAAGACTTGTGGATGTGAGCGTCTGGGAATGTGCAGAGTTGCTAAAAATAAACCGGATGTCTGAGGTTACTGCGTAGGTCTGCGCGGGAGTCTGCGCGGGTGTTTTTGCACTGTTTTGGCGAGAAATTTAAATTCTGTGCAGGTTTGGCGGGAAATTCAAATTCTGCGTAGGTTTTTTTTGGTAAATTCAAATTCTGCGCAGCTTTGGCGGGAAATTCAAATTCTGCGCAGGTTTGGCGGTACATTCAAATTCTGCGTAGGTTTTGGCGGTAAATCTGGGAATGTGCAAGGTTGCTAATAAATGTATGGTTAAGCAATTTGCTTAAAATTGACTGAAAATTTATAAACACTGTTTGTAAGCACCGAATGTAAATATTAAGTGTTTTTTCCTGTACTTTATTAAATACACAGTCTCGAAATTTAGTCGATAGTTATTTATGTCCCTTTTGTTGTTGGATTTATGTACAGAAGGACAGCATCCCTCACTTTAGCAATAAGCAAGTTCCTAAAGAAATATTATTATGCTGTAGAAATTTACAGGTTACAGTTCGAAGTGTAAACTGAGTTAAATATTTCTATACCACTATTAGCAACAGTACCATTTAATTGCATATTGTTTTCTTTTACGTAAGACCCAAATTTTAGATTCAATTGTTTTAATATAGGTTCGAAAGCACTGCTGACAGACAGACAGACAGGCAGGTAGACAGGTAGACAGCTAGACTGGTATACAGCTCGACAGCTAGACAGATAGACAGCTAGACAGGTAGACAGCCACTACAGGCAGGCAGGCAGGCAGACAGATATACTATTAACGAAGTAAGAAGAGGGAAGTTGAAACAGATCTTAATTTAGCGCTTTTAAAATTTTTACTACAGAACATTAGGGCCTCCATTATCAGTGTCTGATAATTTGCAACGATGAATAAATAGACCACTGGTCAACCTGACATGTTCCTGTAACGGTTTTATGGCCACGACGGTGTAATAAAACGACAATTGTAAATATAATTGTATTTTATTTGTCTAATGTACATGTATAAAATTATTACAAATATATCATACACTAGTCAATTATTGTGGTAGAGGTGTTGTTGTCATCTCTGTCTGGAGGATCTCTTCGTGCTGTTTCCGAACTGGATTTATTCAATTAATCCTGCCTCTTTTAACTCTTCTATTATACTAACAATTTCATTTCTATGATTTGTATGGCCAGATGCTTGAGAGGCATACAGTAACTTTAATCGATCAACTAATTCGTTCGGATCATCCCAGTAAACATAATCCAACGGTTTATTGCTAACTTGTTTATAAATTTGCTGCATACCTTTACCAGTAAGCTTTGTAGTCCTTAACGATATCGATGATGGCGAGGGTGATGATGACATCTACCTTCTGATCATTGTTATCAAAATTTCTATGCGCCTCATTTGTTCTGTTTATGATATTATTATAATTTACTCTATCTGTCAGCGTTGGAGTTATTTGAGGATCGTTTTAAATAATAATTCGTACAAACGAGGCGTACCTTCATAGTGCACCTTTTTAAAATTATATCTGATCCCTTTATATCTAGCTCATATCCATCAAAATAAAATTGGTTTTTATCAAAATCATATCTAATTCCATACCTCCCTAGATTTGGTTTTTCTATAAGATAATTGCTTACATATTTCCTAGGAAGTTCGTCATACTGTTCTAAGAAAGAACTTATAGCTTGCGGATGAAATTTGTTTGTTATAGTCGTATTAGGATCATCTTCAGCGGATTCACACAATACTTCATCAGCCGGTTTTGGTGTAAATAATTCTAGTTTTGGAGGATTCGATATATTGATATATTCATCATCGTCATCATCCGCGTCATAATCGTATTTAGTTTTTCTTTTAAGATTATATTTATCATCATCATAATTGTATTTAACTTTCTCTTTCTTTTTCATTTGAGCAGGCAGGCAGGCATGCGGGCAGGCAGGCAGACAGGCAGGCAGACAGACAGGCAGACAGATAGGTAGGTGGACAGGTAGACAGACAGACAGGCAGGCAGGCAGGTAGGCAGGCAGGCAGGCAGACAGGCAGACAGACAGACAGACAGACAGACAGCCGGACAGGCAGGCAGGCATTCTTAACACCATTTATTGTACAGATTGTGAGCAGTAATAGAAATAGGAGTGAGAGAGATACCTGTACCAGTTAAGTTTAAGTGTCCAAAATGTAAAGGGGAAACCGATCAAGAAGGACGAAAATGTATTGCTTGCACATTGCACGAACATATGAAAGAAAACAGTGGTGGTAAAACACTATCCTCAATCATATTTCAGACAATTCTAGCAAATAACTGAACTCAGCTTGGTGGACGCTATCGTCATGAATTTGATTCTTATATATACATCTAACAATTCTGCTATCTATTATTTGATAAGAAACTGTTGACGTGTGAACTAGTTGGAATCTGTCAGTCTGTCTACTGCCCAACTGGTGTTTACCCTGTCTAGCTGTCTACTGTCTAGCTGTCTACCTGTCTAGCTGTCTACCTGCCTAGCTGTCTACCTGCCTAGCTGTCTACCTGTCTAGCTGTCTACCTGTCTAGCTGTCTACCTGTCTAGCTGTCTACCTGTCTAGCTGTCTACCTGTCTAGCTGTCTACCTGTCTAGCTGTCTAACTGTCTAGCTGGCTGTCTACCTGTCTGGCTGTCTACTGCTTACATACTTGTGACAATAATGAAAACGAATGTAGCAACAGAACTTATTAAAACTAAAAATATTATAAGACAGAAAGTTCGAGCTCTCAAGGAGGGTAAGTTGGTGCAATAACAGCTCCCCGGTAAATTTTTTAAACCTGTTACCGAACAAATATAAAGTGTTGCAAAAGAAATAAATAAAAAAGAGAATCCTCCATCACAATTTAAGGCTTTCAAATTGAAAAAGAAAGAGAAAGTTAAATACAATTATGATGATGATAAATATAATCTTAAAAGAAAAACTAAATACGATTATGATGCGGATGATGACGATGATGAATATATCAATATATCAAATCCTCCAACTCTAGAATTATTTACACCAAAACCGGCTGATGAAGTATTGTGTGAATCCGCCGAAGACGATCCTAATACGACTATAACAATCAAATTTCAGCCGCAAGCTATAAGTTCTTTCTTAGAACAGTATGACGAACTTCCTAGGAAATATGTAAGCAATTATCTACCAAATCTAGGGAGGTATGAAATTACATATGATTTTGATAAAAACCAATTTTATTTTGGTGGAGATGAGCTAGATATAAAGGGATCAGATATAATTGTTAAAAATGCCCACTATGAAGGTACGTGTGGTTTGTACGAATTACTATTTAAAAACGATCCTCAAATAACTCCAACGCTGACAGATAGAGCAAATTATAATAATATCATAAACAGAACAAATGCGGCGCATAGAAATTTTGATAACAATGATCAGACGGTAGGTTTCAACCAAGCGAAATACAAGAAATTTATAAAATCTAACCTGTCATCATCACCCTCGCCATCATCGATATCTTTAAGGACTACAAAGCTTACTGGTAAAGGTATGCAGCAAATGTATAAACAAGTTAGCAATAAACCGTTGGACTATGTTTACTGGGATGATCCGAACGAATTAGTTGATCGATTAAAGTTACTGTATGCCTCTCAAGCATCTGGCCATACAAATCATATAAATGAAATTGTTAGTATAATAGAAGAGTTAAAAGAAGCAGGAATAATTGAATAAATCCAGTTCGGAAACAGCACGAGGAGATCCTCCAGACAGAGATGACAACAACACCTCTACTACAATAATTTACTGGTGTATAATATACTTGTAATAATTTTATACATGTACATTAGACAAATAAAATACAATTATATTTACAATTTTCGTTTTATTACACCGTCGTGTCCATAAAACCGTTACAGGAACATGTCAGGTTGACCAGTGGTCTATTTATTCATCGTTTCAAATTTTTAGACACTGATAATGGAGGCTCTAATGTTCTGTAGTAATAATTTTAAAAGCGCTAAATTAAGATCTGTTTCAACTTCCCTCTTCTTACTTCGTTAATAGTATATTTGTCTGCCTGCCTGCCTGCCTGTAGTGCCTGTCTACCTGCCTGTAGTGCCTGTCTACCTGTCTAGCTGTCTACCTGTCTAGCTGTCTATCTGTCTAGCTGTCGAGCTGTATACCAGTCTAGCTGTCTACCTGTCTACATGCCTGTCTGTCTGTCTGTCAGCAGTGCTTTCGAATCTATATTAAAACAATTGAATCTAAAATTTGGGTCTTACGTAAAAGAAAACAATATGCAATTAAATGGTACTGTTGCTAATAGTGGTATAGAAATATTTAACTCAGTTTACACTTCGAACTGTAACCTGTAAATTTCTGCAGCATAATAATATTTCTTTAGGAACTTGCTTATTGCTAAAGTGAGGGATGCTGTCCTTCTGTACATAAATCCAACAACAAAAGCGACATAAATAACTATCGACTAAATTTCGAGACTGTGTATTTAATAAAGTACAGGAAAAAAACACTTAATATTTACATTCGGTGCTTACAAACAGTGTCTGTAAATTTTCAGTCAATTTTAAGCAAATTGCTTAACCATACATTTATTAGCAACCTTGCACATTCCCAGATTTACCGCCAAAACCTACGCAGAATTTGAATTTACCGCCAAACCTGCGCAGAATTTGAATTTCCCGCCAAACCTGCGCAGAATTTGAATTTCTCGCCAAAACTGTGCAAAAACACCCGCGCAGACTCCCGCGCAGACCCTTACGCAGACCCCCGCGCAGACTTACGCAGAAACCTCAGACATCCGGTTTATTTTTAGCAACTTTGCACATCCCAGACGCTCACATCCACAAGTCTTGACAGGTCTAACATCTGGCGACACGCAAATATAGCCTCTATTAACACCTGCAACAAAGGAGATGATAGGATAACTTATAAAAACTGAAAGATGCTGGGTGGCTAAAAAAATATGATCAACAGACTACTCTTTCACCGCTCCGTTTTGTATTATAAAATTCTGCTATTTAAAACTACCAGTTTAGGATTGGCTTGCGGATGTCTTATACTGCAAAAACCAACTTTTATGCCTTGCTGTATTATTTACTTGATCCAAGAATCTGGCCTGTAGGAGCTTTAGTTTTTTCGTGGAAACTTGATACAGTCAACCTAACGACTTAAAGATTTTTACGTACGACCAAAGAGCATATAATGACAAGAGGCGCAACGATATAGGTTTCAACGTATATAGGTTGTTAAATGTGTTGCATACCCACGTTTCAGGAATTTATTTACGGAAAGCAAACATCGTTTCGGCAAAGAGCATTCCTTGCTTTTGGGTTTTTCTACCTGAAACAAACTGGTCACTCCAGCGCGATGTTGCCACATCATTGCCGCGTTCTAAGAAGGGTAGCACGATACACCTAAACACGGTATGTCAGCTAATTCGCCCTAAAACCGACTTGGTCCCGCATGACATCATCTCCGAGCAGTTCGTTTGAAGTTGAATTTATTATTGCAATACGTACGAACGTAACAACGTGTCTCTATTATTCGTTTTTGACATGTACAATTCATAATGAAGTTATTGTTAATCTCCACAATGTAGTGGCAATAGCAAGTCATATGGGCCCCAGTAATAGAAAATTATTATCGGAGTTTGGAATTGGCTACGAAAAAACTTGTTTTTTTTTGGACATCCAAGTGATAATTCTTTAAATATTTATGTGTTTGCAGATGCAACGCATCTCATAAAACTTGGTCGCAACCATATTTTAGATTCGAGATTAATTGTTGATAATTTAATAATTAATAAGCTTGGTTTTGAAGTTTTGCTAGAAAATTCAGTTTCTGAATTAACGCTTACCCACAAACTTAGCCGGTATCATTTACATGTTAAAGGGTCCCAGAGACAAAAAGTACGGCCAGCTGTTCAATTATTATCCAATTGCGTTGCAAAAGCCATTGCGTATTTAGGAAGAACTGAACATTTACCGTTAAATTATCCTTGGGAAAAAATTTCAAACGTAATGCAAACATTTAATGATTGGTTCGATATAATGAATTCAAGGCCAAATTTATAGAGTGCCCTAAAAAATAGTTTTATTAACATTGATTTAGATAAGCAAGTAGATACTATAAACAAGACATCGCAGTTAGTTCAAATAATTAATAAGAGTAGGCAAACACCGGTCACTTCTCCATTTTCAAAAGGGCATATTATTATCAAACAGAAGTCTAATTATTTCAATATGAAAATAGCCGCTACAAAGTAGAATATCTTTTAACTAGTAGAATTAATCAAGATGTTATCGATTTTTTTCCTTATATACGTGGCATCGGTGGTTCATATTAGGGAAGCATTCTTCAGCAATTTTTACTAATAATAAAAACACCGAAGAATTTGAAGAACCGTGCCTGCTTCAGCCTTTAAGTTAACCAGTTGAAGGCATCACTCCAGATATTTGTTTACCAGGAAATTCTGTCGCGAAATTGAATATTGATTTCGAGAAGCAAATTCCCATAGAAGATAAAGCAGAAATATTGTTAACACAATGTTCTTTTATTGAGCGCTTTTATCCTGATCCCGACAGTGAAGTCGAGGATGGAAATATCGATCTGTTGAATAAATTTGAGTTTAAAACGTGTAAGTTGGTGACAGGGCCGTCGACTGACTAGATCGCGCCCTGAGGCAAACAATTAAATATCGCCCCTGATCTATTATATTATAAGACAAAAATATCTCCAATTACTATTTGGTTTTTATTACAAGAGAAAAACTTAAAGCAATTACATAAATTACAATTACATATTAATAATTAAAAGGTTGCTCTGCGGGGATGTCGCACAATAAAACTGTTTAAAAGTTCTTCCAAATTTAAATTGTAGGCTATATCCGCCTCTATCGATATAGTTGCTAGACCAACCAATCTTTCTTGGGTCATTGTTGTTCGCAAATAATTTTTAATTTGTTTAAGTTTGGAAAAACTTCTTTCCGCACTTGCTACGCTAACAGGAATTGTTAACAATATCCTCAGAGTATATATATGTATATGATAAAACTTGGTGAGGTCCACTTTTCGGTCCTTTTAATTACTTTAAAAGGGTCCAGATATGTAGGCTAAAGACTCTTTGTTCATATCTCCCTTAATGCATAAATATCTATTAAATGCTGTACCCGTTTGCTACTTGCACTTTTATATTGACCTGCTACTCGCAAGTCGTGAGATAACCACTTAAGTGTTTTGTATAATTTACACATTATTAAATGATTTACGAAAAACATTTTATGTTCGTAGCACGCGTTATCGTCCTTGAACCATTCTGGTTTTAATGTTTTTATCTGATTTACACTTAACACTAACAACTGTTTCTTAAAATGTAATGAACTCTTGAAACTTAAAAAATATTTTGAAAATATTTGTAACACAACCGTTGCAACATGTGTTGTAATTTATATAGGTGTTTTCAAATATTTCACGCACTCATTTTTACTATAATCTTTTTCTAATAAAAGTAGTTCACTTGCTGTGCTTAATGGCTCTTTCGTACACATGAAACTTAAACAAGCTGCACAGTTATATTTTTTCAAAGTTTTATGTGCTACGTAACCAGCGACGTATACAATAGAACATTTCTCTAAAGTTGATTCTTCTATCGCGGGTTGGATGCATAATGAGTGTTCTTGATTTATACTGTCAAATGGACAATTCACAATTTCAATAAAATAGTTAAAATAAAAAGTGTTGTTTTTTCAGGAGTTTGCGTTAAAAAAGACTACTTTCATGTAATGGCAGACAATTATCTGATTTTAGATTACTGTTTAAAGTTACAGAGTCATAAATAAACATTTCCTGTCCATTTAAAAGCGTGGGCGAGACAAAGAGCACCGCCGCTCTTTCAACACCAAGCATTGTATGCAAGCCAGCTTGACCTTAATAGGGTTCAGCTGTTCACTATAAACCCTTTAACAGATTTTAAATGCCCTTAAGAACCGTCCTTACCAGAACATGTGGTCAACTTTTCAATTTTCGTCTTAACTTTTCTACAAGTCCTAAGCTATCTTAACAACGTACGCATAGCTACGCGAGGGATAGAGCGTAGGTAACGATAGTTTTATTGCCCTGCTTGCTCGAACCTCTTCGGCGAGGCTTGTTATATCTGCACATCCAAATTTAGAAAAATATATATCTATAGATATACACCACAGACGTAAATCATAGTGTCGGTAAAACGGAAATAAAGAGTTAGATTTAGATCAGTTGTTACATTTTATTTATTTATAAATTACAAAAAATAGAACCCATGCTAATTTCTTAATTCTTAACTTCTTACCGATCTTTTTTTAGTTTTACGAAACTTTATATTGGTCAATTATTACTTAATATGTACTGTTGTTACCAAAGAATTTTTTTTTTAGTTGTGTGAATATGAATTTTTAATTGGACACTGAAATGTGCATACAATTAAAATTATTTCAAAACTTCATTGTCAGTCATGCCTAGAGTAATTTGCAAAAGCTATAATAAATTAACTTTATTAGGTTAAGCTATTTGAGTACAGCATACAAAAAATACAAACTTAATTTTAATTAAATAGCAAATAAAATTATGTTTCTTCAAACGCCCGTAAAATGTGACATTATACTGCTGGATTGATAATGCTAAAGTTTCACTTTATTGCCATAGCAGATAAAGTAAAATTAGCTAAATCGCAAGCTCGGCAGATAAATCGTCCAGCCACGCCACATAAAGCATAACTTTTGCTCCTAATAACATAATATACTATTCGATATGCAACAGAATTCCAGAAATAGGATTATTTCCTGTTTAAAAACGGTACTATTCGGAAAATATTTAGATAGCTACATTTATATACATACATATTTACAAAATCACAGTTCTGAGAGGCAAGCTTCTTGTTTGTCTAGGATCGACAATTTCTGGAAGCAAACATTTGTATTAAATAATTTTAAATATTTTTCCATTTTTGTCTTCCAAAAATAAAGATAATTAAATAAAAACTTGTTTTAAATACAACGAAAACATAATAACATAATTAAAGAAAGCGATTCAAAAATTTAAATATAAAAATATACTCAATAATCACAATGCTCTTGTATGATTGATAATGTTGGGTTTACTTGCTCTTTATTACCAGGATAGTGCAGTCATAAATATTGTCATCAGCAGCGGTTGGGTCGCCACTACCTGAAACGAAATAGGACGCCACAAAACAGAAACAGAAAATTTTTCATCGTACATTTATAGGCAAATAATTGCGGCTTTATTAATTGAGCAATTTTAATGGGGATTGCTTTAACAGACGCAGAATAAAAAAATCTATAATTTAACCGGTGGTTTTTAATATTGCTTTTATAAGCGAAGATAAACGGATATTTATCTTTTCCCATAAACCGCTCTCATGTTACAATCATTTTTTTCCGTTGAAAAACGGAATATCCAAAAAATGACCGGTTATTTTGTAGAAAAAAGTGCAAGGATTACAATGATGGCATTTTCATAGAAATCGAAGAACAATTGACAGAGATATAATGCCGCAACTGAGTCTAGGACAAAAAACCCCTGGACAAAAAACCCCGGACATAAAACCCCCGGACAAAAAAACCCCGGACAAAAAACCCCCCGGACAAAAAACCCCCCGGACAAAAAACCCCCGGACAAAAACCCCCGGGACAAAAAACCCCGCACAAAACCTTGTAAACACAACTTTTCACCATCCTTGTTAGAACGTATCACTTCCATTATCAACAGCAAAGTGACAAACAAAACCAAAATTTGAGCTTTATAGGGATTTACTTAAGTACTTTTGTAGGAAAAGGCCAATAGGGTTGCAGATTACATGTCTACGGGCGGGGGATACATTAGGAACGTAATTACCCATATAAAATTCTTTTATCTACTACGTAAATGGTTGCTAATTGCATTCTTGTCTTAATCATCAACCCCTTACTCAATTTACCTTAAGTTACCTTTTTGAATACAAAGATAAGAAGGACAATTTGAAATGGTTATTTATGGCAAAGAAAACATGTTTAAATTTTAAGAAAAATGTTGTTGCTGTTTACAGATCTACAAGTGGTGAAACACGGATTATTCGAGTTCTTAGCCATAATATACTAATCCAGTTGGTTTATTTTTAAAACTACATTTAAGGATTGTGCTCCCTTCTGTTTACGATTAGATATTGGAAATTTCCATATTCTAGCTCTTATAACAATCCCAAATGCCGCCAAATTTTACTTTAAATATTATTTAACGATAAAGTTTTTTCGGCGGCTTTTTTATCCTAGATTCTGTTTTGTGTGGGTTTTTTGTTCGGGGGTTTTTTGTCCGGGGGTTTTTTGTCCTGGGGTTTTTTGTCCGGGGGGTTTTTTGTCCGGGGGGTTTTTTGTCCGGGGGTTTTTTGTCCGGGGGTTTTATGTCCGGGGTTTTTTGTCCAGGGGTTTTTTGTCCTGACACCGCCGCAACTATACATTAAGATCTCCATAATAGGCTTGATCCACACTATCGGGCTGCTCTCGGTTCGATCTCGCTCCGCTCAAATATTTATACATTGTTAGCAATGTGCACATTCACACTATCGGTAACGCTCAAGCTCAGGTCGTGCCCATAGCTAACAATGTATAAAAAATTGAGCGGAGCGAGATCGAACCGAGAGTAGCCCGATAGTGTGGATCGAGCCAAGAGGTTTCGGTGCGGACGGCTCTTAACTTTATAATATAAATCCACAAATCGCAAACGTGGCAACGCATATTTCGCATTATAGTGTGCTTTATTTTATTTTGCGATTGCAATTACAAAGAAATAGGTATGCAAACAAAAACCACGATAAAAACAAATAATTGCTATATTTCAAAGTAACCAACGGTTACTTGATGTAAACGTATTAGGAATTATGTGCTTATAAAATCGGCGTATTTTCAATGTTTTGGCTAAGAAACAATGAGAAATTTTGTCTACCTGCGTTTTGTAACCCAAGTTAAGTTCGAAGGTCCGTGTTAACTTGGCAACACCGCAGTCATCGCACTTCAGTTTAAACCAACGAATTCTAGAATCATGGTTTTGCTCTGAGCTGTTTAACTGGGATCCCTCCCGCCAGAGGGATAAGACCTGGGAGCCTAGCGGGCGGGAGCTTTTAAGCTATACGCTAATACTGCCCAGCGCTGAGTCTCTTCTCATTATATGCTCTTTGGTACGACCCAAATTTTAGATTCGATTAGAAATTCAAGAAAATGTTTCCATTAAACAGGTATCTGGACCTGATTTCTAAGCAATCGGTTCTGGTAGAGCAAAATGATACCGAGCTTGGAAATGTTCCAAGGACGCCGGCTCAGGGGGGTGGCTCGAAGTCGGTGCAGCATACCTCAACTGCGTAGGCGGTGAGGGGGTAATTCCTCCAGACAACAATGGCTTCATTGTCCAATTATTTTTTGCAATCGTGCAGATTTCTCAAACAATGGACGCCATTGTTTTATTTACTGATAACAACATCCTGCAAGAATGGACATATCTGCATTCCCAGACGATGAGTCACATCCTGTCGAGCCTGAGAAAATTTTGATGTCTTGTAAAAATTTCAAAATTAAACATTTAGTCCAAAAAATTCCCGGCAGTGGCCGAGGCCAATGACCTTGGCCCCGACTAGGCCCACGACTCCGACTAGGTCCGTGACCTTGGCCTAGGCTAGGCCTGTGACCTTGACCCCCGGCTAGACCAACGACCTTGACAAACCTGCGCGCGCAGACCTGCGCAGACACCTGCGCAGAAAACCTGCGCAGTGACACATTTTGTGTCAGAACGCCTATAGGTACACTACTTACATCATTTGGACGGACTCTCAGTGAAAACTCATTAGCAGCTTATCCTGTTTCGCGAAGCTTTCGCTTTACCGTTCTGAGAATGTCCCACAGCGTGCTTCGATTACTTCTCGTTAGAGGATAATTGCCATGGTTCCGCCTCAGCGAGTAGCTTCACGTTGAGTCGGTGCAGTCCCCCTTACGTGTCTTCTGCAGTGTCTGGACCGGCGACCATTGCAGCAGCATAGGACATCGAGTATAGCTAAGCCAAGCTTCTGAAAGGTACCGTAAACATTGTAGTAGCTTTAAGTATAGTGCGAATTTCAAGTGTACCAAAGTGTCAGACAATTGGCGTGACGTTGCCGTCATTGTAATATGTATATCTTTACATTTTGTTGAACCATTAGGGTTGTTTTACCTGTCATAATTCATTTACCGTCAGCTTTTATGATCTTGTTTAACTTCACGTAGTGGCAGATTGAAATGTGTCGCAATTGCAACTTGTTTAGTTGAATACCGCCTTTTGTTGCTGTTAATTGATTCAGTATTTCAATAGTTTAATGTTGATACCGTTTATCAGTAATTTCAATAGTTGATGTCAAGTTCACCGAATATTTTATTAGCTTAAGAAATTACGTAATTTACATTTCTAACCTTTACTAACCCATTTTGCATTTTTATGTAACTTTTATGCATTTCAATATTTTTGCTAATACATTTCATGTTTGTTAACTGTGGTTTTCTTATCATATTGTGCATGCGACATGTGTATGTAACGGGTGTTCATAAACAGTCGTCATCACAGTAGGTTTTGACTTCAAAAACGTTTCATTCTGTTGCACGAATTAATCAAAGATATAACATTTTGTTTTTCAAAGCAACTGGGATGACGACTGTTTATGAACACCCGTTATTTTACAGTTGTAAACGAAGTTTGGTCAGCTGTTCAGGTGAGTTCTTCTAAAGGTAGGTCCGTGGTGTTGTACTTGGCTCGCTGAACAGAACACTGCCAAGGTTATAGTTGACAGGTGAATCGGTTATGCTTCCACTTTTCCTTGACGGGTTCATCTATGCGTTTTCCCTAGTATGGAATTGTGGTGGTACCTTATCATTATGCACTAGTCGTTTAGTTTTGTTTGACTTGTCATAAATATCATGTCATTCGTCGATTGTTACAAAGTGGCGCGTTGTCGTAATTATCCTTTTAGCCTGTTACTACCTGGTAGTCCATTGAGGTGCCATGTTTGGTTTATCGTAATTGTCATTTTATCTCTTTACATAGTTTCAAGCGAGTTTTATTAAAAGGCCGCCGAAACGACTTTAAAAACGTTTATTTTTATTTTACAATGAAATATAACATTGGAAGCACACAGCTAGCCGCCAGACAATATCTTACATCTAGCTAGGATATGAAGTAACTGGAACTTAACTTAAAGGTGCAAACTACTTGTATATATAGTATGTCTTAATCAGCTAAGATAAGCGTTATCTCTAAAGGAAGCGCGAGGCAGCAAGCTAGGTGCGTTCAAGGTTGCAAGCTTGCAGTTTACACAAAGGGGCTATTGTCTAGCTACAATGTAACTCGTCCGCCGATAGAATGTTCAATAGCGGTATTCATATATGCCTCGATTGAACTTACAAAGAGAAAAGAAAATTAAACTTACACATATACATTAGCTGGTTCAAAATCTTTATTTACAAATCTAATAAGTTTAATCTTCATTGTGTTCCTATTATAATATAAATACAATCCAAAAATAATTAACATAAGAATAGTAAGCAGCGTAAATATAATCGCAGACACACTTAGGTTATCAGATTTAGTGTAATTAATAGGTTTTAACAAATTTTCATATTTATTAACCTTAATTCTGCCCTCAACCAATTTCTGGGTGTCAACAGGTATCAAGTCAATCTTCGAGACATTTATGTGATTTGATTCAGGAATCACTAAGCGGTCAATGTTTGAAATTTTTAAATTAACAATTTCATTAGAGGTTCTTTTTCGGTAAACAACATGTGTTTTTGATTTATCGAAACAAGACAGTCTGAACTGAGGTGTAAGAGGTTGGTGCCAGATACTATTCCTTTCCTAAAATTTTGATTTTTACATTTGACGTCCAATATTGCTTCAGATGGGGAAGATATTAACCACGTCGCAGGATTTATTTGTAATATTTTGATCTCTGTTAAATTGAAAAAATAAGGGATACACGTTTTATTTTTATTAAATGACAGAAGTTGTGTTTCGCACAATTTGTCGTTGGGAATTTCGAAGTAGTTATTTTGATTACAAAAGTTAAAAGTTTACAGTTGACGGGAATACTATTTTTTCACATTGAATAATAAAGTTGCAATACGATTTTCATTAAATTGTTTCTAAGTGCATCATGACGAATAAAAATAGGGATATCATATATATTTCTAATAAGCGTCTATTTGCTTTGTTTAAGAACTGCATTGCCTAGATTTAAAGAATATAGTTCTGGATTATATTTTAAAATATTTACAATATTATATCGCCATGTATAATTGAATATTTAATCAAGATACAGACGATGAAGGTAGTAAGCCTGAATAGGGTAATAATTCGTTAGCATGGCGTCTAATGTTGGACGATCCATTATGCGGTGTTAACTCGTATATGTCGTGTTCTAGAATTTGGGCTATTGTATATGGTCCAAAAATTTTGGTTCATTTTTACTTCTAAAATTAGTTTTAACAAATACTTTTTCTCCTAAATTAAACGTTTTAATTTTACAAGCTAGGTTTAATTTTGAGTTTTTCTTAAGTGTCTACCTGTCTCGTTTGTAGAACTTCATACATTTTTTCATTTTTGATTTATGGCCAGATAAATAGTCATGATAATAAGTTTTTGTGTAATTCATGTCGAATTGGTTTCGGCTTTCCGTGTGACCAAATACAATTTCAAAAGGGGTCGGGTTAAGGTTTGAATGTATCGTGTGATTATATGCTAAAATACAATTAACACGACTCGGTCCCGCGGCCTCGTTGGAGGGCGGGCGAGGGCTAACTACTACTAATGGCGACTCTTGTTGATTTGGCCCTGGCAACTCAGTCGGCCAATGGTGTTCTCCCCGGTAGGCGGGGCAGACCTAAGTGCAAGAGCACTAGAGAAAGAGAGAGAAAACAAAAATGATATTTACACAGGTTTTTTAATTTTTCGAACATATATACAAAAATGGGCTATTTAGTTGATGACGCCTCGAAGCTTCTGTGGCGTGGGGTCGTCGTTTTTGTCCCGGGGCTCTTCCTTTCGTGGGGAGGGGCGTGCGTGCCGGGGCGGCGGAGGTTCTGGCTCTGGAGGCGGCGCTGGGGCTCGGTGTGCGGCCTCGCTGGCTCGTCGGGCCGGCTGTCTGCGGGTTGGGGCACCTGGGCAATAGCGACGGGCGGCTTCGGTGCAGGCGCTGGAGGCGGCGCTGGGGCTCGGGGTGCGGCCTCGCTGGCTGCTCGGGCCGGATGGCTGCGGGTTGGGGCGCCTGGGCGATGCTAGGAGGCGGTGACTCGGCAGGCGATGACGGCAGAGGTTGGGGGGCGGGCCGGCGCGTCGGGCGGCTGGATCCGACTTTGCTTGGGCAATTCGACTAAGTCCCAGGAGCTCGGCGAGCACCACTGGCGGCTAAGTTCGATTTAGCGACTTAGAAAGTCCCAGGAGCTCGACGAGCACCGCTTGAGACTAAGTTTGGTTGGATGAATTTTTCCAAGTCCCAGGAGCTCGGCGAGCACCGCTGGAGACTAAGTGTAGCTGAATGAATTTTTTCTATTTCCAGAGCTCGGCGAGCACCGCTGGCGACTAAGTTTAGTTGGAGCTGGAGTACTCAGGCTGGCTGGACCGATGGCGGTAGCTGCTGGATACTGGATGCTGCTGGCTGAACTGCTGGTTGAACTCCGTGCTTTTTTCAAGCAGCCGGGGTTTATAAAGGTCTTGCCGGCTTTGTTTGCCGATTCCTCGCTCACGATTGGCTGAACGGCAGTGGGGACGTTTCGTTTGCAAATTTGATAGGAATTGGATTCGCGGCTTTGATCTCCGCGGCGCGAAGCGCTATCTTGTCGCTGACATGGGCATTGCTTTTGTCTTCTAAAAACTTGAATTTTGAGTCTTTACTTGCCATGTTTCGCTCGCATATTAACAAAGTTAGGATTGATTAAATTATTTCTACAATAGAAGCCGCGCGGTTGTGACGCTGATCTTTTAGATGCCGCGGCGTTTGCGGGCTTATCAATCTCGTAGCGAGAGGAAAAAAACCTCTGCATTGGTTGCGCTTTTTAAAGACTTGAATTTTTAGCCTTTATTCGATAGGTCTTGCTCTCCTATTAATAAAGTTGCGAGTTGTAATTTTCTTTCTTGAATGCAAGCCGCTTGGCCGCGGTGCGGATTTTTCGTTACGCCGCGGCGCGAAGTGCTATCTTGTCGAACGCCTGTGCACTTTTTTCGTCTCCTAAAGACAATAGAAGCTGCGCGGTTGTGATTCGCGGACTTCTTAGCACGCGGAATTGCTGCCCCGTGCTTCCACTGGTTAGGCGATTTTTCGCATGCTCCGGTGGCCGGTGTTTTGAATTTAATTAGCCCTCGCGGTGTGGGTTTTCATTGTTCCTTGATTTGAACGCGAGTTTAATACCCGGATTTTATTCCAGACTATCTGGTGCCGGCGTTTATTGGTGCCCTTTGGGGTTTATTTTCCAAAACTGCTTATTTCTAAAACTGTATGTTCCTCTGGTCGCTGCAACCTTCGTAAACTTTATAGCTTTATGGTGCTGTTATTTCGCCTATTTGCCTACTTGGAAAAGTGCTTTCTACCGCAGGCGGCGGCGGATTGACATTATTTCATACGTGCGTCGCTTATGTTCACCCTGACCTTATAACAATAGTAAAAAGGAAAAAACCAACACCTCAATTCGCGTAATGTTGGCCCTTTTTAATTAATGCGCCAGCTTCCCTGTGTTCTTGAGCGGTTTACTGCCCGGAACACTTCCTTTGTCGCGCTGTCATCTTTGTTTTGATGGGTTTATGACGGTTATGCTCTGGGCAGTAATGCGGTAGCTCTTTGCAAATTTTGGGACGGCTGTTGTTATGCAGATGTTAAAACTGCGTCTTTGGGTTTTTGCGATCTGGTAATTAATGCCGCGTTCTGATCCTTGTTGCTTGGCGAGGGCGTAATCGAATTAATATTGATAATGGAGGCCCTCGCGTGCCTCCTGAATCATATCACAATATTGCATGTTTTGACGTTCTGGTATATCTGTTAGTAGTGTCGATAGTGTTCGATTATCGTTGAATGTAATCGTTCAATCAATGAATTTGATTGGTGATGACGTGGAGTTGTAGCATGTAATTGAATTTTGTGCAAGGCTATAAAGTCTTTAAATATATTTTTATTAAATTCTTCGTCGGCAATCATATCTGGTGTGGTAAAAGTACACATGAATTTAAATAGTTGTTCGATGACGTCTGTTAAGTTTCTTGATTCAATAAAATGAGCTTGAGCGAATTTTGAAAATGCATCTGTTATAGTTAAATAGCTTCGTTTACCTATTTGAAATATATCTAGATGTAAAGTATGAAACAGTCTATTTTGGGTAGGAGTAAGTTGAAGAGGTTGTTTAATTGGGTTTCTGTTATATTTCTGTGCTTTGCAAACATGACAATTATTAATGTAGTCGGTAATGTCCTTATTAATCGATTTCTAGTAGTATTTTCTTTTGATATGTTTGATTGTCTCATTAATATCTCGATGATTGGTTTTGCCTAGGTGATAATTTTGAATTTCATATTGGCGTTCTTGGGGATTTAGAACGTAAGTCACTTGTGACATACATTGATGTAATTTGGGTGTGTTATCGTTAATTATGTCTTGTAGAAAATTAGAAAAATCTAAACAAAGTTCGTCGTTGGGAAAATAGCAATGGTAATGTGTTCTAGGTTCACAATGTTCAATTAATAGCCTATTGAATACGATTTTATTTGTATTATTTATGGATACAGAATAATGCGTAATTCCGTCGTACTTAGTGATTCCAATATCTTGTGGTAGCTGAGAAATTACAAATTCAATTTGATTTTTAAATTGTTGTAGGGGTTTTTTGGCAATATCGATTATGGGAGTAGACGATTGTTGTGAGTGTACTGTTTCGACATAGGATCTATTATCGTCGTTCTTTGGTGGTCTTATTCGTATGTCAGATATAATTTTTACTTTAGGCGTTTCTGGTTTTGGTAGTTCGATGGTCGGTACTGAAAAAAAGTCTTGTATGTCGGGGGTACTTGCTCTGTTTGCCATTAAGCTTTCGTTACCGCGTATTGGTATTGGTGTATGAAGTCTATTGGGTGTTTCTAAAGTCATGGGGTGAATTTGAACGCGTGATAGAGCGTCGGCAACTTTATTTAATTTGCCTGGTAGATAGTTTACGGTAAAATCATATGCTTCTAATTTTAGTGCCCAACGAGTTAATTTGGAATTTGGTTCTTTTAAGTTTTTGAGCCAAACAAGCGGTCTATGATCAGTGTAAAATTTAAATTTGACTCCATATAAATATGGACGAAATTGTTTGGTTGACCGAACTATGGCTAGAAGTTTTCGTTCAATTGTAGTATAATTTTGTTCTGCATTATTAAGGGTTCTGGAGGCATAACAGGTGGGTTTACCATCTTGGGATAATATCGCGCCTATCGCAAATTTAGATGCATCGGTAGTCAGTTCGAAAGGTTTTTCAAAATCAGGATATTGAAGTACTGGTTCATTCATTAGAATTTGTTTAGAATGCTCAAACTTTTTCAAAAATTCAGGGGTGTGTACAATTTTATTTTTTTTTCTTTAAACGTACAGTTACAAATTTAGTTATTTTGGCAAAGTCGTTGACAAATTTTCTATAATAGCCAAACAATCCTAAGAATGATTTTATCTCGGTTCTTGTTTTAGGTGCTGGGAAATTTTTGATTGCTGAAAGTTTAGATGGATTTGGTTATATTCCTTCTGAAGTAACTATATGACCTAAATATTTTACAGATTTATGTAAAAATTCTGATTTATCTAACTGAATCTTTACATTAGCATCTCTACATTTTTGTAATACATTTTTTAAACGCTGCATGTGTTCTTGAAGAGTATTTCCGAAAATTATAATGTCATCTAGGTAAACTAGGCATTGTGTTGGAGTGAGTCCAATTAAAGCTGTATTTATCATCCTTTGGAAGGATGCAGGCCTGTTACGTAAACCCATAGCCATTCTTTTAAACTGGGATTGGCTTTCTTCGGTTGAAAAAGCGGTTTTTTCGCGATCTTTCTTTTCAATTTCAATCTGGTAGAAGCCAGAGGCAAGATGCAAAGTTGTGAAGTATTTGGATCTGCCAAGATTGACTAGTACAGTTTCTATACGGGGCAATGGATATATGTCTTCAATAGTTTGTTCATTTAATTTTCGATAATCAACTACAATGCGCCATTTTAGCTTTCCGGATGCATCTAACTTTTTTGGGACGACCCAAATAGGAAAATTAGATGGTGATTCCGATGGCTCTATAATATCTTTATTTAACATTTTCTTTATTTGCTTTTTGACCTCTTCGCGATGAACATGGGGATAACGGTACGTTTTCGTAAATATAGGTGCATTGGTTTTAGTGGTGTGGTGTTTTGTCAAATTCGTAACAGATAACGGTATTTCGGGAGAGTAAAATACATCTCTGTATTGAAAACATAAATTATTCAAAATAGTTTTTTCGTCTTCGTTTAAATGGTCTAGTTTTAAATTGTTTTTTAAATTGTTATTTAAAATACCGTTGGTGTTTGGAGTTGTTACTTTATTTATATTAAAGTTGTTAAGTCTGATGGGATTTTTGTTATCGGGTTCTTAATCTTTCAAAAATAAGGGATTATAAATATTTATTTCTTGTGTTTTGTTTGAAGTATTAATTACGCTGGTTTTAAACCAATTATTGTGTAATTTCACTAATGCTGAAGGCATAATTAATTTTTCATTAAATTTTAGTTTTGGAGCTATTTTAGTTCCATTCTTTCCTACTGCTGGTAAATTTATGAAAAATTCTGTACGCGGAGGTACTACAAGTTTTTTGATGAAATCTGAGTTTTTAAGTTGGGAAAAATTACATTCATTACGTTTTTGAATTTCTTGCTTGGTTTTTGGTGGGTTATAATAGAATGGTATTACTGTTTTTTCTGTTTGAATGTGCATCCATTTATAATCTATTCGTGCCGATAATTTATTTAGTTATTTATTTATTTATTTATTTATTTTAGCAAGTAGCCAACAGATCAACCAATTACAGGCTACTATTAAACAAAATATGCATAATTCGTACAATACATACAGTAAGGTATTAATTAGTTAGTTAGTTAGATTGTATGGTAGTGGCAAAGCAAACAAGTAAGAATGGGTACCAGAGACTAAAATCACCTATAACTATAGTTCACATAAATATTAGATAAATATATTACAAACTCGCAAATTAAGGGAAAAAAAGATCTATATATCAACTAGTTGCTAAAGTACGTGCAAAAAAAAATTAAAAAAAAATCAATTATTATAATTATAAATAAAATATAAATTTTTTTAACGAGCTACTGCTCTATTTACATAAAACTTAAATTGTTTTAAACTGCAGTGATAAATATCTATCTCCGAAAAGTTGTTACAAATCGAACACATACGCAACATTGGCGAATTATAGACATAATTCGTTCTGTAATTCGGTATTGAAAAAACAAAGGTATTCCTAGAGTTAAATTGGGGAGGCGTACATCCAGAGATGGAATATATAAACGCTGTAAATGATGATGATGATGATTCCTAGAGTTGTGTGAGGGTACATGAAAATGCAGCTCCGATAAAAGGGTATCACAATCTACAGCCGATCTAACTAATTTGAAAATAAATATGCATGACTGCAAAGCTCTTCTTTTTTCTAAACTTAAGAAATTAGACTCTTTAAGCAATTCAGTATAGGGCAGA
>CALNHX010007474.1:0-73665 GCA_940337035.1 Agriotes lineatus | reverse complement strand
AATTATAATATTTTGGCCAACTGTAGACATAATAGTAGTACAATAATTATCCACGTAGTTAATATTTACTGCAAAACGTGGTTTTCAGACGTATTAATGTACCTAAATTCTAAACTTTTAAACTTGAATTTTTTAGATGCAGGAAAAATTAAACATTAGTAATATATGGTTAGATTGATTCCAAATATACTATTGCAAAACTTATTACCACTGCCGTCAATTCTTAGCCAGTAATTGAAGAACTGTTAGTGTAGACGCGCTTACTCTGGCAATAATTATAATATTTAGGTCAACAGTAGCCATAATAGTAGTACAATAATTATCCACGTAGTTAATATTTACTGCAAAACGTGGTTTTCAAACGTTTTAAAGTGCTTAAATGCTAAACTTCTAAACTTGAATTTTATAGATGCAGGAAAATTTAAACATTAGTAATATATGGTTAGGTTGATTCCAAATACACTATTGCAAAACCTATTAACACTGCTGTCAATTCTTAGCCAGGAATTAAACAACTGTTAGTGTAGACGCGCTTACTCTGGCAATAATTATAATATTTTGGCCAACTGTAGACATAATAGTAGTACAATAATTATCCACGTAGTTAATATTTACTGCAAAACGTGGTTTTCAGACGTTTTAATGTACCTAAATTCTAAACTTTTAAACTTGAATTTTTTAGATGCAAGAAAATTTAAACATTAGTAATATATGGTTAGCTTGATTCCAAATACACTATTGCAAAACCTATTAACACTGCTGTCTATTCTTAGCCAGGAATAAAACAACTGTTAGTGTAGGCGCACTTACTCTGGCAATAATTATAATATTTAGGTCAACAGTAGCCATAATAGTAGTACAATAATTATCCACGTAGTTAATATTTACTGCTAAACGTGGTTTACAAACGTTTTAAAGTACCTAAATTCTAAACTTTTAAACTTGAATTTTTTAGATGCAAGAAAATTTAAACATTAGTAATATATGGTTAGATTGATTCCAAATACACTATTGCAAAACATATTAACACTGCTGTCAATTCTTAGGCAGGAATTAAACAACTGTTAGTGTAGGCGCACTTACTCTGGCAATAATTATAATATTTAGGTCAACAGTAGCCATAATAGTAGTACAATAATTATCCACGTAGTTAATATTTACTGCAAAACGTGGTTTTCAAACGTTTTAAAGTACCTAAATTCTAAACTCTAAAACTTGAATTTTTTAGATGCAGGAAAATTTAAACATTAGTAATATATGGTTAGATTGATTCCAAATACACTATTGCAAAACCTATTAACACTGCAGTCAATTCTTAGCCAGTAATTGAACAACTGCTAGTGTAGGCGCACTTACTCTGGCAATAATTATAATATTTAGGTCAACAGTAGCCATAATAGTAGTACAATAATTATCCACGTAGTTAATATTTACTGCAAAACGTGGTTTTCAAACGTTTTAAAGTACCTAAATTCTAAACTTTTAAACTTGCATTTTTTAGATGCAAGAAAATTTAAACATTAGTAATATATGGTTAGATTGATTCCAAATACACTATTGCAAAACCTATAAACAATGCTGTCAATTCTTAACCAGGAATTAAACAACTGTTAGTGTAGACGCGCTTACTCTGGCAATAATTATAATATTTTGGCTAACAGTAGCCATAATAGTAGTACAATAATTATCCACGTAGTTAATATTTACTGCAAAACGTGGTTTTCAAACGTTTTAAAGTACCTAAATTCTAAACTCTAAAACTTTAATTTTTTAGATGCAGGAAAATTTAAACATTAGTAATATATGGTTAGATTGATTCCAAATACACTATTGCAAAACCTATTAACACTGCAGTCAATTCTTAGCCAGTAATTGAACAACTGCTAGTGTAGGCGCCCTTACTCTGGCAATAATTATAATATTTAGGTCATCAGTAGCCATAATAGTAGTACAATAATTATCCACGTAGTTAATATTTACTGCAAAACGTGGTTTTCAAACGTTTTAAAGTACCTAAATTCTAAACTTTTAAACTTGAATTTTTTAGAAGCAAGAAAATTTAAACATTAGTAATATATGGTTAGATTGATTCCAAATACACTATTGCAAAACCTATTAACAATGCTGTCAATTCTTAGCCAGGAATTAAACAACTGTTAGTGTAGACGCGCTTACTCTGGCAATAATTATAATATTTTGGCTAACAGTAGCCATAATAGTAGTACAATAATTATCCACGTAGTTAATATTTACTGCAAAACGTGGTTTTCATACGTTTTAATGTACCTAAATTCTAAACTTTTAAACTTAAATTTTTTAGATGCAAGAAAATTTAAACATTAGTAATATATGGTTAGCTTGATTCCAAATACACTATTGCAAATCCTATTAACACTGCTGTCTATTCTTAGCCAGGAATTAAACAACTGTTAGTGTAGGCGCACTTACTCTGGCAATAATTATAATATTTAGGTCAACAGTAACCATAATAGTAGTACAATAATTATCCACGTAGTTAATATTTACTGCAAAACGTGGTTTACAAACGTTTTAAAGTACCTAAATTCTAAACTTTTATACTTGAATTTTTTAGATGCAAGAAAATTTAAACATTAGTAATATATGGTTAGATTGATTCCAAATACACTATTGCAAAACATATTAACACTGCTGTCAATTCTTAGGCAGGAATTAAACAACTGTTAGTGTAGGCGCACTTACTCTGGCAATAATTATAATATTTAGGTCAACAGTAGCCATAATAGTAGTACAATAATTATCCACGTAGTTAATATTTACTGCAAAACGTGGTTTTCAAAGGTTTTAAAGTACCTAAATTCTAAACTCTAAAACTTGAATTTTTTAGATGCAGGAAAATTTAAACATTAGTAATATATGGTTAGATTGATTCCAAATACACTATTGCAAAACCTATTAACACTGCAGTCAATTCTTAGCCAGTAATTGAACAACTGTTAGTGTAGGCGCACTTGCTCTGGCAATAATTATAATATTTAGGTCAACAGTAGCCATAATAGTATTACAATAATTATCCACGTAGTTAATATTTACTGCAAAACGTGGTTTTCAAACGTTTTAAAGTACCTAAATTCTAAACTTTTAAACTTGAATTTTTTAGATGCATGAAAATTTAAACATTAGTAATATATGGTTAGATTAATTCCAAATACACTATTGCAAAACCTATTAACAATGCTGTCAATTCTTAGCCAGGAATTAAACAACTGTTAGTGTAGACGCGCTTACTCTGGCAATAATTATAATATTTTGGCTAACAGTAGCCACAATAGTAGTACAATAATTATCCACGTAGTTAATATTAACTGCAAAACGTGGTTTTCAAACGTTTTAAAGTACCTAAATTCTAAACTTTTAAACTTGAATTTTTTATATGCAAGAAAATTTAAACATTAGTAATATATGGTTAGATTGATTCCAAATACACTATTGCAAAACCTTTTAACAATGCTGTCAATCCTTAGCCAGGAATTAAACAACTGTTAGTGTAGACGCGCTTACTCTGGCAATAATTATAATATTTTGGATAACAGTAGCCATAATAGTAGTACAATAATTATCCACGTAGTTAACATTTACTGCAAAACGTGGTTTTCAAATTTTTTAAAGTACCTAAATGCTAAACTTTTAAACTTGAACTTTTTAGATGCAGGAAAATTTAAACATTAGTAATATATGGTTAGGTTGATTCCAAATACACTATTGCAAAACCTATTAACACTGCTGTCAATTCTTAGCCAGGAATTAGACAACTGTTAGTGTAGACGCGCTTACTCTGGCAATAATTATAATGTTTTGGCCAACTGTAGACATAATAGTAGTACAATAATTATCCACGTAGTTAATATTTACTGCAAAACGTGGTTTTCAGACGTTTTAATGTACCTAAATTCTAAACTTTTAAACTTGTATTTTTTAGATGCAAGAAAATTTAAACATTAGTAATATATGGTTAGCTTGATTCCAAATACACTATTGCAAAACCTATTAACACTGCTGTCTATTCTTAGTGAGGAATTAAACAACTGTTAGTGTAGGCGCACTTACTCTGGCAATAATTATAATATTTAGGTCAACAGTAGCCATAATAGTAGTACAATAATTATCCACGTAGTTAATATTTACTGCAAAACGTGGTTTACAAACGTTTTAAAGTACCTAAATACTAAACTTTTAAACTTGAATTTTTTAGATGCAAGAAAATTTAAACATTAGCAATATATGGTTAGATTGATTCCAAATACACTATTGCAAAACATATTAACACTGCTGTCAATTCTTAGCCAGGAATTAAACAACTGTTAGTGTAGACGCCCTTACTCTGGCAATAATTATAATATTTTGGCCAACTGTAGCCATAATAGTAGTACAATAATTATCCACGTAGTTATTATTTACTGCAAAACGTGGTTTTCAGACTTTTTAATGTACCTAAATGCTAAACTTTTAAACTTGAACTTTTTAGATGCAGGAAAATTTAAACATTAGTAATATATGGTTAGGTTGATTCCAAATACACTATTGCAAAACCTATTAACACTGCTGTCAATTCTTAGCCAGGAATTAGACAACTGTTAGTGTAAACGCGCTTACTCTGGCAATAATTATAATATTTTGGCCAACTGTAGACATAATAGTAGTACAATAATTATCCACGTAGTTAATATTTATTGCAAAACGTGGTTTTCAGACGTTTTAATGTACCTAAATTCTAAACTTTTAAACTTGAATTTTTTAGATGCAAGAAAATTTAAACATTAGTAATATATGGTTAGCTTGATTCCAAATACACTATTGCAAAACCTATTAACACTGCTGTCTATTCTTAGCCAGGAATTAAACAACTGTTAGTGTAGGCGCACTTACTCTGGCAATAATTATAATATTTAGGTCAACAGTAGCCATAATAGTAGTACAATAATTATCCACGTAGTTAATATTTACTGCAAAACGTGGTTTACAAACGTTTTAAAGTACCTAAATTCTAAACTTTTAAACTTGAATTTTTTAGATGCAAGAAAATTTAAACATTAGTAATATATGGTTAGATTGATTCCAAATACACTATTGCAAAACATATTAACACTGCTGTCAATTCTTAGGCAGGAATTAAACAACTGTTAGTGTAGGCGCACTTACTCTGGCAATAATTATAATATTTAGGTCAACAGTAGCCATAATAGTAGTACAATAATTATCCACGTAGTTAATATTTACTGCAAAACGTGGTTTTCAAACGTTTTATAAAGTACCTAAATTCTAAACTCTTAAACTTGAATTTTTTAGATGCTGGAAAATTTTAACATTAGTAATATATGGTTAGATTGACTCCAAATACACTATTGCAAAACCTATTAACACTGCAGTCAATTCTGAGCCAGTAATTGAACAACTGTTAGTGTAGGCGCACTTACTCTGGCAATAATTATAATATTTAGGTCAACAGTAGCCATAATAGCAGTACAATAATTATCCACGTAGTTAATATTTACTGCAAAACGTGGTTTTCAAACGTTTTAAAGTACCTAAATTCTAAACTTTTAAACTTGAATTTTTTAGATGCAAGAAAATTCAAACATTAGTAATATATGGTTAGATTGATTCCAAATACACTATTGCAAAACCTATTAACAATGCTGTCAATTCTTAGCCAGGAATTAAACAACTGTTAGTGTAGACGCGCTTACTCTGGCAATAATTATAATATTTTGGCTAACTGTAGACATAATAGTTGTACAATAATTATCCACGTAGTTAATATTTACTGCAAAACGTGGTTTTCAGACGTTTTAATGTACCTAAATGCTAAACTTTTAAACTTGAATTTTTTAGATGCTGGAAAATTTATACATTAGTAATATATGGTTAGATCGATTCCACATATACTATTGCAAAACTTATTACCACTGCTGTCAATTCTTAGCCAGTAATTGAACAACTGTTAGTGTAGACGCGCTTACTCTGGCAATAATTATAATATTTTGGCCAACAGTAGCCATAATAGTAGTACAATAATTATCCACGTAGTTAATATTTACTGCAAAACGTGGTTTTCAGACGTTTTAACGTACCTTAATGCTAAACTTTTAAACTTGAATTTTTTAGATGCTGGAAAATTTAAACATTAGTAATATATGGTTAGATTGATTCGAAATATACTATTGCAAAACCTATTACCACTGCTGTCAATTCTTAGCCAGTAATTGAACAACTGTTAGTGTAGACGCGCTTACTCTGGCAATAATTATAATATTTAGGTCAACAGTAGCCATAATAGTAGCACAATAATTATCCACGTAGTTAATATTTACTGCAAAACGGGGTTTTCAGACGTTTTAATGTACCTAAATGCTAAACTTTTAAACTTGAATTTTTTAGATGCTGGAAAATTTAAACATTAGTAATATATGGTTAGATTGATTCCAAATATACTATTGCAAAACCTATTACCACTGCTGTCAATTCTTAGCCAGTAATTGAACAACTGTTAGTGTAGACGCGCTTACTCTGGCAATAATTATAATACTTAGGTCAACAGTAGCCATAATAGTAGCACAATAATTATCCACGTAGTTAATATTTACTGCAAAACGTGGTTTTCAGACGTTAGAACGTACCTAAATGCAAAACTTTTCCACTTGAATTTTTTAGATGCTGGAAAATTTAAACTTTAGTAATTTATGGTTAGATTGATTCCAAATATACTATTACAAAACCTATTAACACTGCTGTCAATTCTTAGCCAGTAATTGAACAACTGTTAGTGTAGACGCGCTTACTCTGGCAATAATTATAATATTTTGGTCAACAGTAGCCCTAATAGTAGTACAATAATTATCCACGTAGTTATTATTTACTGCAAAACGTGGTTTTCAGACGTTTTAACGTACCTAAATGCTAAACTTTTAAACTTGAATTTTTTAGATGCTGGAAAATTTAAACATTAGTAATAGTTAGATTGATTCCAAATATACCATTGCAAAACCTATTAACACTGCTGTCAATTCTTAACCAGTAATTGAACAACTGTTAGTGTAGACGCGCTTACTCTGGCAATAATTATAATATTTTGGTCAACAGTAGCCCTAATAGTTGTACAATAATTATTCACGTATTTATTATTTACTGCTAAACGTGGTTTACAAACGTTTTAAAGTACCTAAATTCTAAACTTTTTAACTTGAATTTTTTAGATGCAAGAAAATTTAAACATTAGTAATATATGGTTAGATTGATTCCAAATACACTATTGCAATACATATTAACACTGCTGTCAATTCTTAGGCAGGAATTAAACAACTGTTAGTGTAGGCGCACTTACTCTGGCAATAATTATAATATTTAGGTCAACAGTAGCCATAATAGTAGTACAATAATTATCCACGTAGTTAATATTTACTGCTAAACGTGGTTTACAAACGTTTTAAAGTACCTAAATTCTAAACTTTTAAACTTGAATTTTTAGATGCAAGAAAATTTAAACATTAGTAATATATGGTTAGATTGATTCCAAATACACTATTGCAAAACATATTAACACTGCTGTCAATTCTTAGGCAGGAATTAAACAACTGTTAGTGTAGGCGCACTTACTCTGGCAATAATTATAATATTTAGGTCAACAGTAGCCATAATAGTAGTACAATAATTATCCACGTAGTTAATATTTACTGCAAAACGTGGTTTTCAAACGTTTTAAAGTACCTAAATTCTAAACTCTAAAACTTGAATTTTTTAGATGCAGGAAAATTTAAACATTAGTAATATATGGTTAGATTGATTCCAAATACACTATTGCAAAACCTATTAACACTGCAGTCAATTCTTAGCCAGTAATTGAACAACTGCTAGTGTAGGCGCACTTACTCTGGCAATAATTATAATATTTAGGTCAACAGTAGCCATAATAGTAGTACAATAATTATCCACGTAGTTAATATTTACTGCAAAACGTGGTTTTCAAACGTTTTAAAGTACCTAAATTCTAAACTTTTAAACTTGCATTTTTTAGATGCAAGAAAATTTAAACATTAGTAATATATGGTTAGATTGATTCCAAATACACTATTGCAAAACCTATTAACAATGCTGTCAATTCTTAACCAGGAATTAAACAACTGTTAGTGTAGACGCGCTTACTCTGGCAATAATTATAATATTTTGGCTAACAGTAGCCATAATAGTAGTACAATAATTATCCACGTAGTTAATATTTACTGCAAAACGTGGTTTTCAAACGTTTTAAAGTACCTAAATTCTAAACTTTTAAACTTGAATTTTTTAGAAGCAAGAAAATTTAAACATTAGTAATATATGGTTAGATTGATTCCAAATACACTATTGCAAAACCTATTAACAATGCTGTCAATTCTTAGCCAGGAATTAAACAACTGTTAGTGTAGACGCGCTTACTCTGGCAATAATTATAATATTTTGGCTAACAGTAGCCATAATAGTAGTACAATAATTATCCACGTAGTTAATATTTACTGCAAAACGTGGTTTTCATACGTTTTAATGTACCTAAATTCTAAACTTTTAAACTTAAATTTTTTAGATGCAAGAAAATTTAAACATTAGTAATATATGGTTAGCTTGATTCCAAATACACTATTGCAAATCCTATTAACACTGCTGTCTATTCTTAGCCAAGAATTAAACAACTGTTAGTGTAGGCGCACTTACTCTGGCAATAATTATAATATTTAGGTCAACAGTAACCATAATAGTAGTACAATAATTATCCACGTAGTTAATATTTACTGCAAAACGTGGTTTACAAACGTTTTAAAGTACCTAAATTCTAAACTTTTATACTTGAATTTTTTAGATGCAAGAAAATTTAAACATTAGTAATATATGGTTAGATTGATTCCAAATACACTATTGCAAAACATATTAACACTGCTGTCAATTCTTAGGCAGGAATTAAACAACTGTTAGTGTAGGCGCACTTACTCTGGCAATAATTATAATATTTAGGTCAACAGTAGCCATAATAGTAGTACAATAATTATCCACGTAGTTAATATTTACTGCAAAACGTGGTTTTCAAAGGTTTTAAAGTACCTAAATTCTAAACTCTAAAACTTGAATTTTTTAGATGCAGGAAAATTTAAACATTAGTAATATATGGTTAGATTGATTCCAAATACACTATTGCAAAACCTATTAACACTGCAGTCAATTCTTAGCCAGTAATTGAACAACTGTTAGTGTAGGCGCACTTGCTCTGGCAATAATTATAATATTTAGGTCAACAGTAGCCATAATAGTATTACAATAATTATCCACGTAGTTAATATTTACTGCAAAACGTGGTTTTCAAACGTTTTAAAGTACCTAAATTCTAAACTTTTAAACTTGAATTTTTTAGATGCATGAAAATTTAAACATTAGTAATATATGGTTAGATTGATTCCAAATACACTATTGCAAAACCTATTAACAATGCTGTCAATTCTTAGCCAGGAATTAAACAACTGTTAGTGTAGACGCGCTTACTCTGGCAATAATTATAATATTTTGGCTAACAGTAGCCATAATAGTAGTACAATAATTATCCACGTAGTTAATATTAACTGCAAAACGTGGTTTTCAAACGTTTTAAAGTACCTAAATTCTAAACTTTTAAACTTGAATTTTTTATATGCAAGAAAATTTAAACATTAGTAATATATGGTTAGATTGATTCCAAATACACTATTGCAAAACCTTTTAACAATGCTGTCAATTCTTAGCCAGGAATTAAACAACTGTTAGTGTAGACGCGCTTACTCTGGCAATAATTATAATATTTTGGATAACAGTAGCCATAATAGTAGTACAATAATTATCCACGTAGTTAACATTTACTGCAAAACGTGGTTTTCAAATTTTTAAAGTACCTAAATGCTAAACTTTTAAACTTGAACTTTTTAGATGCAGGAAAATTTAAACATTAGTAATATATGGTTAGGTTGATTCCAAATACACTATTGCAAAACCTATTAACACTGCTGTCAATTCTTAGCCAGGAATTAGACAACTGTTAGTGTAGACGCGCTTACTCTGGCAATAATTATAATATTTTGGCCAACTGTAGACATAATAGTAGTACAATAATTATCCACGTAGTTAATATTTACTGCAAAACGTGGTTTTCAGACGTTTTAATGTACCTAAATTCTAAACTTTTAAACTTGTATTTTTTAGATGCAAGAAAATTTAAACATTAGTAATATATGGTTAGCTTGATTCCAAATACACTATTGCAAAACCTATTAAACACTGCTGTCTATTCTTAGTGAGGAATTAAACAACTGTTAGTGTAGGCGCACTTACTCTGGCAATAATTATAATATTTAGGTCAACAGTAGCCATAATAGTAGTACAATAATTATCCACGTAGTTAATATTTACTGCAAAACGTGGTTTACAAACGTTTTAAAGTACCTAAATACTAAACTTTTAAACTTGAATTTTTTAGATGCAAGAAAATTTAAACATTAGCAATATATGGTTAGATTGATTCCAAATACACTATTGCAAAACATATTAACACTGCTGTCAATTCTTAGCCAGGAATTAAACAACTGTTAGTGTAGACGCCCTTACTCTGGCAATAATTATAATATTTTGGCCAACTGTAGCCATAATAGTAGTACAATAATTATCCACGTAGTTATTATTTACTGCAAAACGTGGTTTTCAGACTTTTAATGTACCTAAATGCTAAACTTTTAAACTTGAACTTTTTAGATGCAGAAAATTTAAACATTAGTAATATATGGTTAGGTTGATTCCAAATACACTATTGCTAAAACCTATTAACACTGCTGTCAATTCTTAGCCAGGAATTAGACAACTGTTAGTGTAGACGCGCTTACTCTGGCAATAATTATAATATTTTGGCCAACTGTAGACATAATAGTAGTACAAATAATTATCCACGTAGTTAATATTTATTGCAAAACGTGGTGTTCAGACGTTTTAATGTACCTAAATTCTAAACTTTTAAACTTGAATTTTTAGATGCAAGAAATTTAAACATTAGTAATATATGGTTAGCTTGATTCCAAATACACTATTGCAAAACCTATTAACACTGCTGTCTATTCTTAGCCAGGAATTAAACAACTGTTAGTGTAGGCGCACTTACTCTGGCAATAATTATAATATTTAGGTCAACAGTAGCCATAATAGTAGTACAATAATTATCCACGTAGTTAATATTTACTGCAAAACGTGGTTTACAAAAGTTTTAAAGTACCTAAATTCTAAACTTTTAAACTTGAGTTTTTAGATGCAAGAAAATTTAAACATTAGTAATATATGGTTAGATTGATTCCAAATACACTATTGCAAAACATATTAACACTGCTGTCAATTCTTAGGCAGGAATTAAACAACTGTTAGTGTAGGCGCACTTACTCTGCAATAATTATAATATTTAGGTCAACAGTAGCCATAATAGTAGTACAATAATTATCCACGTAGTTAATATTTACTGCAAAACGAGGGTTTTCAAACGTTCTTTATAAAGTACCTAAATTCTAAACTCTTAACTTAAATTTTTTAGATGCTGGAAAATTTTAACATTAGTAATATATGGTTAGATTGATTCCAAATACACTATTGCAAAACCTATTAACACTGCAGTCAATTCTGAGCAGTAATTGAACAACTGTTAGTGTAGGCGCACTTACTCTGGCAATAATTATAATATTTAGGTCAACAGTAGCCATAATAGCAGTACAATAATTATCCATCGTAGTTAATATTTACTGCAAAACGTGGTTTTCAAACGTTTTTAAAGTACCTAAATTCTAAACTTTTAACTTGAATTTTTTTAGATGCAAGAAATTCAACATTAGTAATATATGGTTAGATTGATTCCAAATACACTATTGCAAAACTATTAACAATGCTGTCAATTCTTAGCCAGGAATTAAACAACTGTTAGTGTAGACGCGCTTACTCTGGCAATAATTATAATATTTTGGCTAACTGTAGACATAATAGTTGTACAATATTTATCCACGTAGTTAATATTTACTGCAAAACGTGGTTTTCAGACGTTTTAATGTACCTAAATGCTAAACTTTTAACTTGAATTTTTAGATGCTGGAAAATTTATACATTAGTAATATATGGTTAGATCGATTCCACATATACTATTGCAAAACTTATTACCACTGCTGTCAATTCTTAGCCAGTAATGAACAACTGTTAGTGTAGACGCGCTTACTCTGGCAATAATTATAATATTTTGGCAACAGTAGCCATAATAGTAGTACAATAATTATCCACGTAGTTAATATTTACTGCAAAACGTGGTTTTCAGACGTTTTAACGTACCTTAATGCTAAACTTTTAAACTTGAATTTTTTAGATGCTGGAAAATTTAAACATTAGTAATATATGGTTAGATTGATTCCAAAATATACTATTGCAAAACCTATTACTCACTGCTGTCAATTCTTAGCCAGTAATTGAACAACTGTTAGTGTAGACGCGCTTACTCTGGCAATAATTATAATATTTAGGTCAACAGTAGCCATAATAGTAGCACAATAATTATCCACGTAGTTAATATTTACTGCAAAACGGGGTTTTCAGACGTTTTAATGTACCTAAATGCTAAACTTTTAACTTGAATTTTTTAGATGCTGGAAAATTTAAACATTAGTAATATATGGTTAGATTGATTCCAAATATACTATTGCAAAACCTATTACCACTTCTGTCAATTCTTAGCCAGTAATTGAACAACTGTTAGTGTAGACGCGCTTACTCTGGCAATAATTATAATACTTAGGTCAACAGTAGCCATAATAGTAGCACAATAATTATCCACGTAGTTAATATTTACTGCAAAACGTGGTTTTTCAGACGTTAGAACGTACCTAAATGCAAAACTTTTCAACTTGAATTTTTTAGATGCTGGAAAATTTAAACTTTAGTAATTTATGGTTAGATTGATTCCAAATATACTATTACAAAACCTATTAACACTGCTGTCAATTCTTAGCCAGTAATTGAACAACTGTTAGTGTAGACGCGCTTACTCTGGCAATAATTATAATATTTTGGTCAACAGTAGCCCTAAGTAGTAGTACAATAATTATCCACGTAGTTATTATTTACTGCAAAACGTGGTTTTCAGACGTTTTAACGTACCTAAATGCTAACTCTTTTAAACTTGAATTTTTAGATGCTGGAAAATTTAAACATTAGTAATAGTTAGATTGATTCCAAATTATACCATTGCAAAACCTATTAACACTGCTGTCAATTCTTAACCAGTAATTGAACAACTGTTAGTGTAGACGCGCTTCACTCTGGCAATAATTATAATATTTTTGGTCAACAGTAGCCCTAATAGTTGTACAATAATTATTCACGTATTTATTATTTACTGCAAAACGTGGTTTTCAGACGTTTTAACGTACCTAAATGCAAAACTTTTCAACTTAAATTTTTTAGATGCTGGAAAATTTAAACTTAGTAATTTATGGTTAGATTGATTCCAAATATACTATTACAAAACCTATTAACACTGCTGTCAATTCTTAGCCAGTAATTGAACAACTGTTAGTGTAGACGCGCTTACTCTGGCAATAATTATAATATTTTGGTCAACAGTAGCCCTAATAGTAGCACAATAATTATCCACGTAGTTATTATTTACTGCAAAACGTGGTTTTCAGACGTTTTAACGTACCTAAATGCTAAACTTTTAAACTTGAATTTTTTAGATGCTGGAAAATTTAAACATTAGTAATGGTTAGATTGATTCCAAATATACCATTGCAAAACCTATTAACACTGCTGTAAATTCTTAACCAGTAATTGAATAACTGTTAGTGTAGACGCGCTTACTCTATAAATAATTATAATATTTTGGTCAACAGTTGCCCTAATAGTTGTACAATAATTATTCACGTATTTATTATTTATTGCAAAACGTGGTTTTCAGACGTTTTAATGTACCTAAATGCTAAACCTTTAAACTTGAATTTTTTAGATGAAGAAAAATTTAAACATTAGTAATATATGTTTAGATTGATGCCAAATATACTATTGCAAAACTTATTACAACTGCTGTCAATTCTTAGCCAGTAATTGAACAACTGTTAGTGTAGACGCGCTTACTCTGGCAATAATTATAATATTTTGGTCAACGGTAGCCATAATAGTAGCACAATAATTATCCACGTAGTTAATATTTACTGCAAAACGTGGTTTTCAGACGTTTCAATGTACCTAAATGCTAAACTTTTAAGTTTGAATTTTTTAAATGCTGGAAAATTTAAACATTAGTAATATATGGTTAGATTGATTCCAAATATACTATTGCAAAACCTATTAACACTGCTCTCAATTTTTAGCCAGTAATTGAACAACTGTTACTGTAGACGCGCTTACTCTGACAATAATTATAATATTTAGGTCAACAGTAGCCATAATAGTAGTACAATAATTATCCACGTAGTTATAATTTACTGCAAAACGTGGTTTTCAAACGTTTTAAAGTACCTAAATGCTAAACTTTTAAACTTGAATTTTATAGATGCAGGAAAATTTAAACATTAGTAATATATGTTTAGACTGACTCCAAATATACTATTGCAAAACTTATTACAACTGTTGTCAATTCTTAGCCAGTAATTGAACAACTGTTAGTGTAGACGCGCTTACTCTGGCAATAATTATAATATTTTGGTCAACGGTAGCCATAATAGTAGCACAATAATTATCCACGTAGTTAATATTTACTGCAAAACGTGGTTTTCAGACGTTTCAATGGACCTAAATGCTAAACTTTTAAGTTTGAATTTTTTAGATGCTGGAAAATTTAAACATTAGTAATATATGGTTAGATTGATTCCAAATATACTATTGCAAAACCTATTAACACTGCTCTCAATTTTTAGCCAGTAATTGAACAACAGTTACTGTAGACGCGCTTACTCTGGCAATAATTATAATATTTAGGTGAACAGTACCCATAATAGTAGTACAATAATTATCCACGTAGTAATATTTACTGCAAAACGTGGTTGTCAGACGTTTTAATGTACCTAAATGCTAAACTTTTAAACTTGAATTTTTAGATGCAGGAAAATTTAAACAGTAGTAATATATGTTTAGATTGATTCCAGATATACTATTGCAAAACTTATGACCACTGCTGTCAATTCTTAGCCAGTAATTGAACAACTGTTAGTGTAGACGCGCTTAATCTCGCAATAATTATAATATTTTGGTCAACAGTAGCCATAATAGTAGTACAATAATTATCCACGTAGTTAATATTTACTGCAAAACGTGGTTTTCAGACGTTTTAACGTACCTAAATTCTAAACCTTTAAACTTGAATTTTTTAGATGCAGGAAAATTTAAACATTAGTAATATATGTTTAGATTGATTCCAAATATACTAATGCAAATTCTATTAACACTGCTGTCAATTCTTAGCCAGTAATTGAACAACTGTTAGTGTAGACGCGCTTACTCTGGCAATAATTATAATATTTTGGTCAACAGTAGCCATAATAGTAGTACAATAATTATCCACGTAGTTAATATTTACTGCAAAACGTGAGTTTCAAACGTTTTAAAGTACCTAAATTCTAAACTTTTAAACTTGAATTTTTTAGATGCAAGAAAATTTAAACATTTGTAATATATGGTTAGATTGATTCCAAATACACTATTGCAAAACTTATTACCACTGCCGTCAATTCTTAGACAGTAATTGAACAACTGTTAGTGTAGACGCGCTTACTCTGGCAATAATTATAATATTTTGGTCAACAGTAGCCATAATAGTAGCACAATAATTATCCACGTAGTTAATATTTACTGCAAAACGTGGTTTTCAGACGTTTTAATGTACCTAAATGCTAAACTTTTAAACTTGAATTTTTTAGATGCTTGAAAATTTAAACATTAGTAATATATGTTTAGATTGATTTCAAATATATTATTGCAAAACTTATTACCACTGCCGTCAAATCTTAGCCAGTAATTGAACAACTGTTAGTGTAGACGCGCTTACTCTGGCAATAGTTATAATATTTTGATCAGCAGTAGGCATAATAGTAGCACAATAATTATCCACGTAGTTAATATTTACTACAAAACGTGGTTTTCAGACGTGTTAATGAACCTAAATGCTAAACTTTTCAACTAGAATTTTATAGATGCAGAAAAATTTAAACATTAGTAATATATGGTTAGATTGATTCCAAATACACTATTGCAAAACCTATTAACACTGCTGTCAATTCTTAGCCAGGAATTAAACAACTGTTAGTGTAGACGCGCTTACTCTGGCAATAATTATAATATTTTGGCCAACTGTAGACATAATAGTAGTACAATAATTATCCACGTAGTTAATATTTACTGCAAAACGTGGTTTTCAGACGTTTTAATGTACCTAAATGCTAAACTTTTAAACTTGAATTTTTTAGATACAGGAAAATTTAAACATTAGTAATATATGGTTAGATTGATTCCAAATATACTATTGCAAAACTTATTACCACTGCCGTCAATTCTTAGCCAGTAATTGAACAACTGTTAGTGTACACGCGCTTACTCTGGCAATAATTATAATATTTTGGCCAACTGTAGCCATAGTAGTAGTACAATAGTAGTTAATATTTACTGCAAAACGTGGTTGTCAGACGTTTTAATGTACCTAAATGCTAAACTTTTAAACTTGAATTTTTTAGATGCAAGAAAATTTAAACATTAGTAATATATGGTTAGATTGATTCCAAATATACTATTGCAAAACCTATTAACACTGCTCTCAATTCTTAGCCAGTTGTTGAACGTTTGTTACTGTAGACGCGCTTACTCTGGCAATAATTATAAAATTTAGGTCAACAGTAGCCATAATAGTAGTACAATAATTATCCACGTAGTTAATAATTACTGCAAAACGTGTTTTTCAAACGTTTTAAAATACCTAAATGCTAAACCTTTAAACTTGAATTTTATAGATGCAGGATAATTTAAACCTTAGTAATATATGATTAGATTGATTCCAAATACACTATTGCAAAACCTATTAACACTGCTGTCAATTTTTAGCCAGTAATTGAACAACTGCTACTGTATACGCGCTTACTCTGGCAATAATTATAATATTTAGGTGAACAGTACCCATAATAGTAGTACAATAATTATCCACGTAGTTAATATTTACTGCAAAACGTGGTTGTCAGACGTTTTAATGTACCTAAATGCTAAACTTTTAAACTTGAATTTTTTAGATGCAGGAAAATTTAAACATTAGTAATATATGGTTAGATTGATTCCAGATATACTATTGCAAAACTTATTACCACTGCTGTCAATTCTTAGCCAGTAATTGAACAACTGTTAGTGTAGACGCGCTTACTCTGGCAATAATTATAATATTTTGGTCAACAGTAGCCATAATAGTAGTACAATAATTATCCACGTAGTTAATATTTACTGCAAAACGTGGTTTTCAGACGTTTTAACGTACCTAAATTCTAAACCTTTAAACTTGAATTTTTAAGATGCAGGAAAATTTAAACATTAGTAATATATGGTTAGATTGATTCCAAATATACTATTGCAAATTCTATTAACACTGCTGTCAATTCTTAGCCAGTAATTGAACAACTGTTAGTGTAGACGCGCTTACTCTGGCAATAATTATAATATTTTGGTCAACAGTAGCCATAATAGTAGTACAATAATTATCCGCGTAGTTAATATTTACTGCAAAACGTGGGTTTCAAACGTTTTAAAGTACCTAAATTCTACACTTTTAAACTTGAATTTTTTAGATGCAAGAAAATTTAAACATTAGTAATATATGGTTAGATTGATTCCAAATACACTATTGCAAAACTTATTACCACTGCCGTCAATTCTTAGCCAGTAATTGAATAACTGTTAGTGTAGACGTGCTTACTCTGGCAATAATTATAATATTTTGGTCAACAGTAGCCATAATAGTAGCACAATAATTACCCAAGTAGTTAATATTTACTGCAAAACGTGGTTTTCAGACGTTTTAATGTACCTAAATGCTAAACTTTTAAACTTCAATTTTTTAGATGCTGGAAAATTTAAACATTAGTAATATATGTTTAGATTGATTCCAAATATATTATTGCAAAACTTATTACCACTGCCGTCAAATCTTAGCCAGTAATTGAACAACTGTTAGTGTAGACGCGCTTACTCTGGCAATAATTATAATATTTTGGTCAACAGTAGGCATAATAGTAGCACAATAATTATCCACGTAGTTAATATTTACTGCAAAACGTGGTTTTCAGACGTGTTAATGAACCTAAATGCTAAACTTTTCAACTAGAATTTTATAGATGCAGAAAAATTTAAACATTAGTAATATATGGTTAGATTGATTCCAAATACACTATTGCAAAACCTATTAACACTGCTGTCAATTCTTAGCCAGGAATTAAACAACTGTTAGTGTAGACGCGCTTACTCTGGCAATAATTATAATATTTTGGCCAACTGTAGACATAATAGTAGTACAATAATTATCCACGTAGTTAATATTTACTGCAAAACGTGGTTTTCAGACGTTTTAATGTACCTAAATGCTAAACTTTTAAACTTGAATTTTTTAGATGCAGGAAAATTTAAACATTAGTAATATATGGTTAGATTGATTCCAAATATACTATTGCAAAACTTATTACCACTGCCGTCAATTCTTAGCCAGTAATTGAACAACTGTTAGTGTACACGCGCTTACTCTGGCAATAATTATAATATTTTGGCCAACTGTAGCCGTAATAGTAGTACAATAATTATCCACGTAGTTAATATTTACTGCAAAACGTGGTTTTCAGACGTTTTAATGTACCTAAATGCTAAACTTTTAAACTTGAATTTTTTAGATGCTGGAAAATTTAAACATTAGTAATATATGTTTAGATTGATTCCAAATATACTATTGCAAAACTTATTACCACTGCTGTCAATTCTTAGCCAGTAATTGAACAACTGTTAGTATAGACGCGCTTACTCTGGCAATAGTTATAATATTTTGGTCAACGGTAGCCATAATAGTAGCACAATAATTATCCACGTAATTAATATTTACTGTAAAACGTGGTTTTTAGACGTTTTAAAGTACCTAAATGCTAAACTTTTAAACTTGAATTTTTTAGATGCTGGAAAATTTGAACATTAGTAATATATGGTTAGATTGATTCCAAATATACTATTGCAAAACCTATTAACACTGCTCTCAATTCTTAGCCAGTTGTTGAACGACTGTTACTGTAGACGCGCTTACTCTGGCAATAATTATAAAATTTAGGTCAACAGTAGCCATAATAGTAGTACAATAATTATCCACGTAGTTAATATTTACTGCAAAACGTGTTTTTCAAACGTTTTAAAATACCTAAATGCTAAACCCTTAAACTTGAATTTTTTAGATGCTGGAAAATTTAAACATTAGTAATATATGTTTAGATTGATTCCAAATATACTATTGCAAAACTTATTACCACTGCTGTCAATTCTTAGCCAGGAATTAAACAACTGTTAGTGTAGACGCGCTTACTCTGGCAATAATTATAATATTTTGGCCAACTGTAGCCATAATAGTAGTACAATAATTATCCACGTAGTTATTATTTACTGCAAAACGTGGTTTTCAGACGTTTTAACGTACCTAAATGCTAAACTTTTAAACTTGAACTTTTTAGATGCAGGAAAATTTAAAAATTAGTAATATATGGTTAGATTGATTCCAAATATATTATTGCAAAACCTATTAACACTGCTGTCAATTCTTAGCCAGGAATTAAACAACTGTTAGTGTAGACGCGCTTACTCTGGCAATAATTATAATATTTTGGCCAACTGTAGACATAATAGTAGTACAATAATTATTCACGTAGTTAATATTTACTGCAAAACGTGGTTTTCAGACGTTTTAATGTACCTAAATTCTAAACTTTTAAACTTGAATTTTTTAGATGCAAGAAAATTTAAACATTAGTAGTATATGGTTAGCTTGAATCCAAATACACTATTGCAAAACCTATTAATACTGCTGTCTATTCTTAGTCAGGAATTAAACAACTGTTAGTGTAGGCGCACTTACTCTGGCAATAATTATAATATTTGGGTCAACAGTAGCCATAAGTGTAGTACAATAATTATCCACGTAGTTAATATTTACTGCAAAACGTGGTTTTCAAACGTTTTAAAGTACCTAAATTCTAAACTTTTAAACTTGAATTTTTTAGATGCAAGAAAATTTAAACATTAGTAATATATGGTTAGGTTGATTCCAAATACACTATTGCAAAACCTATTAACACTGCTGTCAATTCTTAGCCAGTAATTGAACAACTGTTAGTGTAGACGCGCTTACTCTGGCAATAGTTATAATATTTTGGCCAACGGTAGCCATAATAGTAGCACAATAATTATCCACGTAATTAATATTTACTGCAAAACGTGGTTTTCAGACGTTTTAAAGTACCTAAATGCTAAACTTTTAAACTTGAATTTTTTAGATGCAGGAAAATTTAAACATTAGTAATATATGGTTAGATTGATTCCAAATATACTATTGCAAAACTTATTACCACTGCCGTCAATTCTTAGCCAGTAATTGAACAACTGTTAGTGTAGACGCGCTTACTCTGGCAATAATTATAATATTTTGGCCAACTGTAGACATAATAGTAGTACAATAATTATCCACGTAGTTAATATTTACTGCAAAACGTGGTTTTCAGACGTTTTAATGTACCTAAATGCTAAACTTTTAAACTTGAATTTTTTAGATGCAGGAAAATTTAAACATTAGTAATATATGTTTAGATTGATTCCAAATATACTATTGCAAAACTTATTACCACTGCCGTCAATTCTTAGCCAGTAATTGAACAACTGTTAGTGTAGACGCGCTTACTCTGGCAATAATTATAATATTTTGGCCAACTGTAGCCATAATAGTAGTACAATAAATATCCACGTAGTTAATATTTACTGCAAAACGTGGTTTTCAGACGTTTTAATGTACCTAAATGCTAAACTTTTAAACCTGAATTTTTTAGATGCTGGAAAATTTAAACATTAGTAATATACGTTTAGATTGATTCCAAATATACTATTGCAAAACTTATTACCACTGCTGTCAATTCTTAGCCAGTAATTGAACAACTGTTAGTGTAGACGCGCTTACTCTGGCAATAGTTATAATATTTTGGTCAACGGTAGCCATAATAGTAGCACAATAATTATCCACGTAGTTATTATTTACTGCAAAACGTGGTTTTCAGACGTTTTAACGTACCTAAATGCTAAACTTTTAAACTTGAACTTTTTAGATGCAGGAAAATTTAAACATTAGTAATATATGGTTAGATTGATTCCAAATATATTATTGCAAAACCTATTAACACTGCTGTCAATTCTTAGCCAGGAATTAAACAACTGTTAGTGTAGGCGCGCTTACACTGGCAATAATTATAATATTTTGGCCAACTGTAGACATAATAGTAGTACAATAATTATTCACGTAGTTAATATTTACTGCAAAACGTGGTTTTCAGACGTTTTAAAGTACCTAAATGCTAAACTTTTAAACTTGAATTTTTTAGATGCTGGAAAATTTAAACATTAGTAATATATGGTTAGATTGATTCCAAATATACTATTGCAAAACCTATTAATACTGCTGTCAATTCTTAGCCAGGAATTAAACAACTGTTAGTGTAGGCGCGCTTACAGTGGCAATAATTATAATATTTTGGCCAACTGTAGACATAATAGTAGTACAATAATTATTCACGTAGTTAATATTTACTGCAAAACGTGGTTTTCAGACGTTTTAAAGTACCTAAATTCTAAACTTTTAAACTTGAATTTTTTAGATGCAAGAAAATTTAAACATTTGTAGTATATGGTTAGCTTGAATCCAAATACACTATTGCAAAACCTATTAATACTGCTGTCTATTCTTAGTCAGGAATTAAACAACTGTTAGTGTAGGCGCACTTACTCTGGCAATAATTATAATATTTAGGTCAACAGTAGCCATAATAGTAGTACAATAATTATCCACGTAGTTAATATTTACTGCAAAACGTGGTTTTCAGACGTTTTAAAGTACCTAAATGCTAAACTTTTAAACTTGAATTTTTTAGATGCTTGAAAATTTGAACATTAGTAATATATGGTTAGATTGATTCCAAATATACTATTGCAAAACCTATTAACACTGCTCTCAATTCTTAGCCAGTTGTTGAACGACTGTTACTGTAGACGCGCTTACTCTGGCAATAATTATAAAATTTAGGTCAACAGTAGCCATAATAGTAGTACAATAATTATCCAAGTAGTTAATATTTACTGCAAAACGTGTTTTTCAAACGTTTTAAAATACCTAAATGCTAAACCTTTAAACTAGAATTTTATAGATGCAGGAAAATTTAAACATTAGTAATATATGGTTAGATTGATTCCAAATATACTATTGCAAAACTTATTACCACTGCCGTCAATTCTTAGCCAGTAATTAAACAACTGTTAGTGTAGACGCGCTTACTCTGGCAATGATTATAATATTTTGGCCAACTGTAGCCATAATAGTAGTACAATAATTATCCACGTAGTTATTATTTACTGCAAAACGTGGTTTTCAGACGTGTTAATGAACCTAAATGCTAAACTTTTCAACTAGAATTTTATAGATGCAGAAAAATTTAAACATTAGTAATATATGGTTAGATTGATTCCAAATATACTATTGCAAAACTTATTACCACTGCCGTCAATTCTTAGCCAGTAATTGAACAACTGTTAGTGTAGACGCGCTTACTCTGGCAATAATTATAATATTTTGGCCAACTGTAGACATAATAGTAGTACAATAATTATCCACGTAGTTAATATTTACTGCAAAACGTGGTTTTCAGACGTTTTAATGTACCTAAATGCTAAACTTTTAAACTTGAATTTTTTAGATGCAGGAAAATTTAAACATTAGTAATATATGTTTAGATTGATTCCAAATATACTATTGCAAAACTTATTACCACTGCCGTCAATTCTTAGCCAGTAATTGAACAACTGTTAGTGTAGACGCGCTTACTCTGGCAATAATTATAATATTTTGGCCAACTGTAGCCATAATAGTAGTACAATAAATATCCACGTAGTTAATATTTACTGCAAAACGTGGTTTTCAGACGTTTTAATGTACCTAAATGCTAAACTTTTAAACCTGAATTTTTTAGATGCTGGAAAATTTAAACATTAGTAATATACGTTTAGATTGATTCCAAATATACTATTGCAAAACTTATTACCACTGCTGTCAATTCTTAGCCAGTAATTGAACAACTGTTAGTGTAGACGCGCTTACTCTGGCAATAGTTATAATATTTTGGTCAACGGTAGCCATAATAGTAGCACAATAATTATCCACGTAGTTATTATTTACTGCAAAACGTGGTTTTCAGACGTTTTAACGTACCTAAATGCTAAACTTTTAAACTTGAACTTTTTAGATGCAGGAAAATTTAAACATTAGTAATATATGGTTAGATTGATTCCAAATATATTATTGCAAAACCTATTAACACTGCTGTCAATTCTTAGCCAGGAATTAAACAACTGTTAGTGTAGGCGCGCTTACACTGGCAATAATTATAATATTTTGGCCAACTGTAGACATAATAGTAGTACAATAATTATTCACGTAGTTAATATTTACTGCAAAACGTGGTTTTCAGACGTTTTAAAGTACCTAAATGCTAAACTTTTAAACTTGAATTTTTTAGATGCTGGAAAATTTAAACATTAGTAATATATGGTTAGATTGATTCCAAATATACTATTGCAAAACCTATTAATACTGCTGTCAATTCTTAGCCAGGAATTAAACAACTGTTAGTGTAGGCGCGCTTACAGTGGCAATAATTATAATATTTTGGCCAACTGTAGACATAATAGTAGTACAATAATTATTCACGTAGTTAATATTTACTGCAAAACGTGGTTTTCAGACGTTTTAAAGTACCTAAATTCTAAACTTTTAAACTTGAATTTTTTAGATGCAAGAAAATTTAAACATTTGTAGTATATGGTTAGCTTGAATCCAAATACACTATTGCAAAACCTATTAATACTGCTGTCTATTCTTAGTCAGGAATTAAACAACTGTTAGTGTAGGCGCACTTACTCTGGCAATAATTATAATATTTAGGTCAACAGTAGCCATAATAGTAGTACAATAATTATCCACGTAGTTAATATTTACTGCAAAACGTGGTTTTCAGACGTTTTAAAGTACCTAAATGCTAAACTTTTAAACTTGAATTTTTTAGATGCTTGAAAATTTGAACATTAGTAATATATGGTTAGATTGATTCCAAATATACTATTGCAAAACCTATTAACACTGCTCTCAATTCTTAGCCAGTTGTTGAACGACTGTTACTGTAGACGCGCTTACTCTGGCAATAATTATAAAATTTAGGTCAACAGTAGCCATAATAGTAGTACAATAATTATCCAAGTAGTTAATATTTACTGCAAAACGTGTTTTTCAAACGTTTTAAAATACCTAAATGCTAAACCTTTAAACTAGAATTTTATAGATGCAGGAAAATTTAAACATTAGTAATATATGGTTAGATTGATTCCAAATATACTATTGCAAAACTTATTACCACTGCCGTCAATTCTTAGCCAGTAATTAAACAACTGTTAGTGTAGACGCGCTTACTCTGGCAATGATTATAATATTTTGGCCAACTGTAGCCATAATAGTAGTACAATAATTATCCACGTAGTTATTATTTACTGCAAAACGTGGTTTTCAGACGTGTTAATGAACCTAAATGCTAAACTTTTCAACTAGAATTTTATAGATGCAGAAAAATTTAAACATTAGTAATATATGGTTAGATTGATTCCAAATACACTATTGCAAAACCTATTAACACTGCTGTCAATTCTTAGCCAGGAATTAAACAACTGTTAGTGTAGACGCGCTTACTCTGGCAATAATTATAATATTTTGGCCAACTGTAGACATAATAGTAGTACAATAATTATCCACGTAGTTAATATTTACTGCAAAACGTGGTTTTCAGACGTTTTAATGTACCTAAATTCTAAACTTTTAAACTTGAATTTTTTAGATCCAGGAAAATTTAAACATTAGTAATATATGGTTAGATTGATTCCAAATATACTATTGCAAAACTTATTACCACTGCCGTCAATTCTTAGCCAGTAATTGAACAACTGTTAGTGTACACGCGCTTACTCTGGCAATAATTATAATATTTTGGCCAACTGTAGCCATAGTAGTAGTACAATAGTAGTTAATATTTACTGCAAAACGTGGTTGTCAGACGTTTTAATGTACCTAAATGCTAAACTTTTAAACTTGAATTTTTTAGATGCAAGAAAATTTAAACATTAGTAATATATGGTTAGATTGATTCCAAATATACTATTGCAAAACCTATTAACACTGCTCTCAATTCTTAGCCAGTTGTTGAACGTTTGTTACTGTAGACGCGCTTACTCTGGCAATAATTATAAAATTTAGGTCAACAGTAGCCATAATAGTAGTACAATAATTATCCACGTAGTTAATAATTACTGCAAAACGTGTTTTTCAAACGTTTTAAAATACCTAAATGCTAAACCTTTAAACTTGAATTTTATAGATGCAGGATAATTTAAACCTTAGTAATATATGATTAGATTGATTCCAAATACACTATTGCAAAACCTATTAACACTGCTGTCAATTTTTAGCCAGTAATTGAACAACTGCTACTGTATACGCGCTTACTCTGGCAATAATTATAATATTTAGGTGAACAGTACCCATAATAGTAGTACAATAATTATCCACGTAGTTAATATTTACTGCAAAACGTGGTTGTCAGACGTTTTAATGTACCTAAATGCTAAACTTTTAAACTTGAATTTTTAGATGCAGGAAAATTTAAACATTAGTAATATATGGTTAGATTGATTCCAGATATACTATTGCAAAACTTATTACCACTGCTGTCAATTCTTAGCCAGTAATTGAACAACTGTTAGTGTAGACGCGCTTACTCTGGCAATAATTATAATATTTTGGTCAACAGTAGCCATAATAGTAGTACAATAATTATCCACGTAGTTAATATTTACTGCAAAACGTGGTTTTCAGACGTTTTAACGTACCTAAATTCTAAACCTTTAAACTTGAATTTTTAAGATGCAGGAAAATTTAAACATTAGTAATATATGGTTAGATTGATTCCAAATATACTATTGCAAATTCTATTAACACTGCTGTCAATTCTTAGCCAGTAATTGAACAACTGTTAGTGTAGACGCGCTTACTCTGGCAATAATTATAATATTTTGGTCAACAGTAGCCATAATAGTAGTACAATAATTATCCGCGTAGTTAATATTTACTGCAAAACGTGGGTTTCAAACGTTTTAAAGTACCTAAATTCTACACTTTTAAACTTGAATTTTTTAGATGCAAGAAAATTTAAACATTAGTAATATATGGTTAGATTGATTCCAAATACACTATTGCAAAACTTATTACCACTGCCGTCAATTCTTAGCCAGTAATTGAATAACTGTTAGTGTAGACGTGCTTACTCTGGCAATAATTATAATATTTTGGTCAACAGTAGCCATAATAGTAGCACAATAATTACCCAAGTAGTTAATATTTACTGCAAAACGTGGTTTTCAGACGTTTTAATGTACCTAAATGCTAAACTTTTAAACTTCAATTTTTTAGATGCTGGAAAATTTAAACATTAGTAATATATGTTTAGATTGATTCCAAATATATTATTGCAAAACTTATTACCACTGCCGTCAAATCTTAGCCAGTAATTGAACAACTGTTAGTGTAGACGCGCTTACTCTGGCAATAATTATAATATTTTGGTCAACAGTAGGCATAATAGTAGCACAATAATTATCCACGTAGTTAATATTTACTGCAAAACGTGGTTTTCAGACGTGTTAATGAACCTAAATGCTAAACTTTTCAACTAGAATTTTATAGATGCAGAAAAATTTAAACATTAGTAATATATGGTTAGATTGATTCCAAATACACTATTGCAAAACCTATTAACACTGCTGTCAATTCTTAGCCAGGAATTAAACAACTGTTAGTGTAGACGCGCTTACTCTGGCAATAATTATAATATTTTGGCCAACTGTAGACATAATAGTAGTACAATAATTATCCACGTAGTTAATATTTACTGCAAAACGTGGTTTTCAGACGTTTTAATGTACCTAAATGCTAAACTTTTAAACTTGAATTTTTTAGATGCAGGAAAATTTAAACATTAGTAATATATGGTTAGATTGATTCCAAATATACTATTGCAAAACTTATTACCACTGCCGTCAATTCTTAGCCAGTAATTGAACAACTGTTAGTGTACACGCGCTTACTCTGGCAATAATTATAATATTTTGGCCAACTGTAGCCGTAATAGTAGTACAATAATTATCCACGTAGTTAATATTTACTGCAAAACGTGGTTTTCAGACGTTTTAATGTACCTAAATGCTAAACTTTTAAACTTGAATTTTTTAGATGCTGGAAAATTTAAACATTAGTAATATATGTTTAGATTGATTCCAAATATACTATTGCAAAACTTATTACCACTGCTGTCAATTCTTAGCCAGTAATTGAACAACTGTTAGTATAGACGCGCTTACTCTGGCAATAGTTATAATATTTTGGTCAACGGTAGCCATAATAGTAGCACAATAATTATCCACGTAATTAATATTTACTGTAAAACGTGGTTTTTAGACGTTTTAAAGTACCTAAATGCTAAACTTTTAAACTTGAATTTTTTAGATGCTGGAAAATTTGAACATTAGTAATATATGGTTAGATTGATTCCAAATATACTATTGCAAAACCTATTAACACTGCTCTCAATTCTTAGCCAGTTGTTGAACGACTGTTACTGTAGACGCGCTTACTCTGGCAATAATTATAAAATTTAGGTCAACAGTAGCCATAATAGTAGTACAATAATTATCCACGTAGTTAATATTTACTGCAAAACGTGTTTTTCAAACGTTTTAAAATACCTAAATGCTAAACCCTTAAACTTGAATTTTTTAGATGCTGGAAAATTTAAACATTAGTAATATATGTTTAGATTGATTCCAAATATACTATTGCAAAACTTATTACCACTGCTGTCAATTCTTAGCCAGGAATTAAACAACTGTTAGTGTAGACGCGCTTACTCTGGCAATAATTATAATATTTTGGCCAACTGTAGCCATAATAGTAGTACAATAATTATCCACGTAGTTATTATTTACTGCAAAACGTGGTTTTCAGACGTTTTAACGTACCTAAATGCTAAACTTTTAAACTTGAACTTTTTAGATGCAGGAAAATTTAAAAATTAGTAATATATGGTTAGATTGATTCCAAATATATTATTGCAAAACCTATTAACACTGCTGTCAATTCTTAGCCAGGAATTAAACAACTGTTAGTGTAGACGCGCTTACTCTGGCAATAATTATAATATTTTGGCCAACTGTAGACATAATAGTAGTACAATAATTATTCACGTAGTTAATATTTACTGCAAAACGTGGTTTTCAGACGTTTTAATGTACCTAAATTCTAAACTTTTAAACTTGAATTTTTTAGATGCAAGAAAATTTAAACATTAGTAGTATATGGTTAGCTTGAATCCAAATACACTATTGCAAAACCTATTAATACTGCTGTCTATTCTTAGTCAGGAATTAAACAACTGTTAGTGTAGGCGCACTTACTCTGGCAATAATTATAATATTTGGGTCAACAGTAGCCATAAGTGTAGTACAATAATTATCCACGTAGTTAATATTTACTGCAAAACGTGGTTTTCAAACGTTTTAAAGTACCTAAATTCTAAACTTTTAAACTTGAATTTTTTAGATGCAAGAAAATTTAAACATTAGTAATATATGGTTAGGTTGATTCCAAATACACTATTGCAAAACCTATTAACACTGCTGTCAATTCTTAGCCAGTAATTGAACAACTGTTAGTGTAGACGCGCTTACTCTGGCAATAGTTATAATATTTTGGCCAACGGTAGCCATAATAGTAGCACAATAATTATCCACGTAATTAATATTTACTGCAAAACGTGGTTTTCAGACGTTTTAAAGTACCTAAATGCTAAACTTTTAAACTTGAATTTTTTAGATGCAGGAAAATTTAAACATTAGTAATATATGGTTAGATTGATTCCAAATATACTATTGCAAAACTTATTACCACTGCCGTCAATTCTTAGCCAGTAATTGAACAACTGTTAGTGTAGACGCGCTTACTCTGGCAATAATTATAATATTTTGGCCAACTGTAGACATAATAGTAGTACAATAATTATCCACGTAGTTAATATTTACTGCAAAACGTGGTTTTCAGACGTTTTAATGTACCTAAATGCTAAACTTTTAAACTTGAATTTTTTAGATGCAGGAAAATTTAAACATTAGTAATATATGTTTAGATTGATTCCAAATATACTATTGCAAAACTTATTACCACTGCCGTCAATTCTTAGCCAGTAATTGAACAACTGTTAGTGTAGACGCGCTTACTCTGGCAATAATTATAATATTTTGGCCAACTGTAGCCATAATAGTAGTACAATAAATATCCACGTAGTTAATATTTACTGCAAAACGTGGTTTTCAGACGTTTTAATGTACCTAAATGCTAAACTTTTAAACCTGAATTTTTTAGATGCTGGAAAATTTAAACATTAGTAATATACGTTTAGATTGATTCCAAATATACTATTGCAAAACTTATTACCACTGCTGTCAATTCTTAGCCAGTAATTGAACAACTGTTAGTGTAGACGCGCTTACTCTGGCAATAGTTATAATATTTTGGTCAACGGTAGCCATAATAGTAGCACAATAATTATCCACGTAGTTATTATTTACTGCAAAACGTGGTTTTCAGACGTTTTAACGTACCTAAATGCTAAACTTTTAAACTTGAACTTTTTAGATGCAGGAAAATTTAAACATTAGTAATATATGGTTAGATTGATTCCAAATATATTATTGCAAAACCTATTAACACTGCTGTCAATTCTTAGCCAGGAATTAAACAACTGTTAGTGTAGGCGCGCTTACACTGGCAATAATTATAATATTTTGGCCAACTGTAGACATAATAGTAGTACAATAATTATTCACGTAGTTAATATTTACTGCAAAACGTGGTTTTCAGACGTTTTAAAGTACCTAAATGCTAAACTTTTAAACTTGAATTTTTTAGATGCTGGAAAATTTAAACATTAGTAATATATGGTTAGATTGATTCCAAATATACTATTGCAAAACCTATTAATACTGCTGTCAATTCTTAGCCAGGAATTAAACAACTGTTAGTGTAGGCGCGCTTACAGTGGCAATAATTATAATATTTTGGCCAACTGTAGACATAATAGTAGTACAATAATTATTCACGTAGTTAATATTTACTGCAAAACGTGGTTTTCAGACGTTTTAAAGTACCTAAATTCTAAACTTTTAAACTTGAATTTTTTAGATGCAAGAAAATTTAAACATTTGTAGTATATGGTTAGCTTGAATCCAAATACACTATTGCAAAACCTATTAATACTGCTGTCTATTCTTAGTCAGGAATTAAACAACTGTTAGTGTAGGCGCACTTACTCTGGCAATAATTATAATATTTAGGTCAACAGTAGCCATAATAGTAGTACAATAATTATCCACGTAGTTAATATTTACTGCAAAACGTGGTTTTCAGACGTTTTAAAGTACCTAAATGCTAAACTTTTAAACTTGAATTTTTTAGATGCTTGAAAATTTGAACATTAGTAATATATGGTTAGATTGATTCCAAATATACTATTGCAAAACCTATTAACACTGCTCTCAATTCTTAGCCAGTTGTTGAACGACTGTTACTGTAGACGCGCTTACTCTGGCAATAATTATAAAATTTAGGTCAACAGTAGCCATAATAGTAGTACAATAATTATCCAAGTAGTTAATATTTACTGCAAAACGTGTTTTTCAAACGTTTTAAAATACCTAAATGCTAAACCTTTAAACTAGAATTTTATAGATGCAGGAAAATTTAAACATTAGTAATATATGGTTAGATTGATTCCAAATATACTATTGCAAAACTTATTACCACTGCCGTCAATTCTTAGCCAGTAATTAAACAACTGTTAGTGTAGACGCGCTTACTCTGGCAATGATTATAATATTTTGGCCAACTGTAGCCATAATAGTAGTACAATAATTATCCACGTAGTTATTATTTACTGCAAAACGTGGTTTTCAGACTTTTAACGTACCTAAATGCTAAACTTTTAAACTTGAACTTTTTAGATGCAGGAAAATTTAAACATTAGTAATATATGGTTAGATTGATTCCAAATATATTATTGCAAAACCTATTAACACTGCTGTCAATTCTTAGCCAGGAATTAAACAACTGTTAGTGTAGGCGCGCTTACACTGGCAATAATTATAATATTTTGGCCAACTGTAGACATAATAGTAGTACAACAATTATTCACGTAGTTAATATTTACTGCAAAACGTGGTTTTCAGACGTTTTAAAGTACCTAAATGCTAAACTTTTAAACTTGAATTTTTTAGATGCTGGAAAATTTAAACATTAGTAATATATGGTTAGATTGATTCCAAATATACTATTGCAAAACCTATTAATACTGCTGTCAATTCTTAGCCAGGAATTGAACAACTGTTAGTGTACACGCGCTTACTCTGGCAATAATTATAATATTTTGGTCAACAGTAGCCATAATAGTAGTACAATAATTATCCACGTAGTTAATATTTACTGCAAAACGTGGTTTTCAGACGTTTTAACGTACCTAAATTCTAAACCTTTAAACTTGAATTTTTAAGATGCAGGAAAATTTAAACATTAGTAATATATGGTTAGATTGATTCCAAATATACTATTGCAAATTCTATTAACACTGCTGTCAATTCTTAGCCAGTAATTGAACAACTGTTAGTGTAGACGCGCTTACTCTGGCAATAATTATAATATTTTGGTCAACAGTAGCCATAATAGTAGTACAATAATTATCCGCGTAGTTACTATTTACTGCAAAACGTGGGTTTCAAACGTTTTAAAGTACCTAAATTCTACACTTTTAAACTTGAATTTTTTAGATGCAAGAAAATTTAAACATTAGTAATATATGGTTAGATTGATTCCAAATACACTATTGCAAAACTTATTACCACTGCCGTCAATTCTTAGCCAGTAATTGAACAACTGTTAGTGTAGACGCGCTTACTCTGGCAATAATTATAATATTTTGGTCAACAGTAGCCATAATAGTAGCACAATAATTACCCAAGTAGTTAATATTTACTGCAAAACGTGGTTTTCAGACGTTTTAATGTACCTAAATGCTAAACTTTTAAACTTCAATTTTTTAGATGCTGGAAAATTTAAACATTAGTAATATATGTTTAGATTGATTCCAAATATATTATTGCAAAACTTATTACCACTGCCGTCAAATCTTAGCCAGTAATTGAACAACTGTTAGTGTAGACGCGCTTACTCTGGCAATAATTATAATATTTTGGTCAACAGTAGGCATAATAGTAGCACAATAATTATCCACGTAGTTAATATTTACTGCAAAACGTGGTTTTCAGACGAGTTAATGAACCTAAATGCTAAACTTTTCAACTAGAATTTTATAGATGCAGAAAAATTTAAAAATTAGTAATATATGGTTAGATTGATTCCAAATACCCTATTGCAAAACCTATTAACACTGCTGTCAATTCTTAGCCAGGAATTAAACAACTGTTAGTGTAGACGCGCTTACTCTGGCAATAATTATAATATTTTGGCCAACTGTAGACATAATAGTAGTACAATAATTATTCACGTAGTTAATATTTACTGCAAAACGTGGTTTTCAGACGTTTTAAAGTACCTAAATTCTAAACTTTTAAACTTGAATTTTTTAGATGCAAGAAAATTTAAACATTAGTAGTATATGGTTAGCTTGAATCCAAATACACTATTGCAAAACCTATTAATACTGCTGTCTATTCTTAGTCAGGAATTAAACAACTGTTAGTGTAGTCGCACTTACTCTGGCAATAATTATAATATTTAGGTCAACAGTAGCCATAATAGTAGTACAATAATTATCCACGTAGTTAATATTTACTGCAAAAAGTGGTTTTCAGACGTTTTAATGTACCTAAATGCTAAACTTTTAAACTTGAACTTTTTAGATGCAGGAAAATTTAAAAATTAGTAATATATGGTTAGATTGATTCCAAATATATTATTGCAAAACCTATTAACACTGCTGTCAATTCTTAGCCAGGAATTAAACAACTGTTAGTGTAGACGCGCTTACTCTGGCAATAATAATAATATTTTGGCCAACTGTAGACATAATAGTAGTACAATAATTATTCACGTAGTTAATATTTACTGCAAAACGTGGTTTTCAGACGTTTTAATGTACCTAAATTCTAAACTTTTAAACTTGAATTTTTTAGATGCAAGAAAATTTAAACATTAGTAGTATATGGTTAGCTTGAATCCAAATACACTATTGCAAAACCTATTAATACTGCTGTCTATTCTTAGTCAGGAATTAAACAACTGTTAGTGTAGGCGCACTTACTCTGGCAATTATTATAATATTTAGGTCAACAGTAGCCATAAGTGTAGTACAATAACTATCCACGTAGTTAATATTTACTGCAAAACGTGGTTTTCAAACGTTTTAAAGTACCTAAATTCTAAACTTTTAAACTTGAATTTTTTAGATGCAAGAAAATTTAAACATTAGTAATATATGGTTAGATTGATTCCAAATACACTATTGCAAAACCTATTAACACTGCTGTCAATTCTTAGCCAGTAATTGAACAACTGTTAGTGTAGACGCGCTTACTCTGGCAATAGTTATAATATTTTGGCCAACGGTAGCCATAATAGTAGCACAATAATTATCCACGTAATTAATATTTACTGCAAAACGTGGTTTTCAGACGTTTTAAAGTACCTAAATGCTAAACTTTTAAACTTGAATTTTTTAGATGCAGGAAAATTTAAACATTAGTAATATATGGTTAGATTGATTCCAAATATACTATTGCAAAACTTATTACAACTGCCGTCAATTCTTAGCCAGTAATTGAACAACTGTTAGTGTAGACGCGCTTACTCTGCCAATAATTATAATATTTTGGCCAACTGTAGACATAATAGTAGTACAATAATTATCCACGTAGTTAATATTTACTGCAAAACGTGGTTTTCAGACGTTTTAATGTACCTAAATGCTAAACTTTTAAACTTAAATTTTTTAGATGCAGGAAAATTTAAACATTAGTAATATATGGTTAGATTGATTCCAAATATACTATTGCAAAACTTATTACCACTGCCGTCAATTCTTAGCCAGTAATTGAACAACTGTTAGTGTAGCCGCGCTTACTCTGGCAATAATTATAATATTTTGGCCAACTGTAGCCATAATAGTAGTACAATAAATATCCACGTAGTTAATATTTACTGCAAAACGTGGTTTTCAGACGTTTTAATGTACCTAAATGCTAAACTTTTACACCTGAATTTTTTAGATGCTGGAAAATTTAAACATTAGTAATATACGTTTAGATTGATTCCAAATATACTATTGCAAAACTTATTACCACTGCTGTCAATTCTTAGCCAGTAATTGAACAACTGTTAGTGTAGACGCGCTTACTCTGGCAATAGTTATAATATTTTGGTCAACGGTAGCCATAATAGTAGCACAATAATTATCCACGTAGTTATTATTTACTGCAAAACGTGGTTTTCAGACGTTTTAACGTACCTAAATGCTAAACTTTTAAACTTGAACTTTTTAGATGCAGGAAAATTTAAACATTAGTAATATATGGTTAGATTGATTCCAAATATATTATTGCAAAACCTATTAACACTGCTGTCAATTCTTAGCCAGGAATTAAACAACTGTTAGTGTAGGCGCGCTTACACTGGCAATAATTATAATATTTTGGCCAACTGTAGACATAATAGTAGTACAATAATTATTCACGTAGTTAATATTTACTGCAAAACGTGGTTTTCAGACGTTTTAAAGTACCTAAATGCTAAACTTTTAAACTTGAATTTTTTAGATGCTGGAAAATTTAAACATTAGTAATATATGGTTAGATTAATTCCAAATATACTATTGCAAAACCTATTAATACTGCTGTCAATTCTTAGCCAGGAATTAAACAACTGTTAGTGTAGGCGCGCTTACACTGGCAATAATTATAATATTTTTGCCAACTGTAGACATAATAGTAGTACAATAATTATTCACGTAGTTAATATTTACTGCAAAACGTGGTTTTCAGACGTTTTAAAGTACCTAAATTCTAAACTTTTAAACTTGAATTTTTTAGATGCAAGAAAATTTAAACATTGGTAGTATATGGTTAGCTTGAATCCAAATACACTATTGCAAAACCTATTAATACTGCTGTCTATTCTTAGTCAGGAATTAAACAACTGTTAGTGTAGGCGCACTTACTCTGGCAATAATTATAATATTTAGGTCAACAGTAGCCATAATAGTAGTACAATAATTATCCACGTAGTTAATATTTACTGCAAAACGTGGTTTTCAGACGTTTTAAAGTACCTAAATGCTAAACTTTTAAACTTGAATTTTTTAGATGCTGGAAAATTTGAACATTAGTAATATATGGTTAGATTGATTCCAAATATACTATTGCAAAACCTATTAACACTGCTCTCAATTCTTAGCCAGTTGTTGAACGACTGTTACTGTAGACGCGCTTACTCTGGCAATAATTATAAAATTTAGGTCAACAGTAGCCATAATAGTAGTACAATAATTATCCACGTAGTTAATATTTACTGCAAAACGTGTTTTTCAAACGTTTTAAAATACCTAAATGCTAAACCTTTAAACTAGAATTTTATAGTTGCAGGAAAATTTAAACATTAGTAATATATGGTTAGATTGATTCCAAATATACTATTGCAAAACTTATTACCACTGCCGTCAATTCTTAGCCAGTAATTAAACAACTGTTAGTGTAGACGCGCTTACTCTGGCAATGATTATAATATTTTGGCCAACTGTAGCCATAATAGTAGTACAATAATTATCCACGTAGTTATTATTTACTGCAAAACGTGGTTTTCAGACTTTTAACGTACCTAAATGCTAAACTTTTAAACTTGAACTTTTTAGATGCAGGAAAATTTAAACATTAGTAATATATGGTTAGATTGATTCCAAATATATTATTGCAAAACCTATTAACACTGCTGTCAATTCTTAGCCAGGAATTAAACAACTGTTAGTGTAGGCGCGCTTACACTGGCAATAATTATAATATTTTGGCCAACTGTAGACATAATAGTAGTACAATAATTATTCACGTAGTTAATATTTACTGCAAAACGTGGTTTTCAGACGTTTTAAAGTACCTAAATGCTAAACTTTTAAACTTGAATTTTTTAGATGCTGGAAAATTTAAACATTAGTAATATATGGTTAGATTGATTCCAAATATACTATTGCAAAACCTATTAATACTGCTGTCAATTCTTAGCCAGGAATTAAACAACTGTTAGTGTAGGCGCGCTTACACTGGCAATAATTATAATATTTTGGCCAACTGTAGACATAATAGTAGTACAATAATTATTCACGTAGTTAATATTTACTGCAAAACGTGGTTTTCAGACGTTTTAAAGTACCTAAATTCTAAACTTTTAAACTTGAATTTTTTAGATGCAAGAAAATTTAAACATTAGTAGTATATGGTTAGCTTGAATCCAAATACACTATTGCAAAACCTATTAATACTGCTGTCTATCCTTAGTCAGGAATTAAACAACTGTTAGTGTAGTCGCACTTACTCTGGCAATAATTATAATATTTAGGTCAACAGTAGCCATAATAGTAGTACAATAATTATCCACGTAGTTAATATTTACTGCAAAACGTGGTTTTCAGACGTTTTAATGTACCTAAATGCTAAACTTTTAAACTTGAATTTTTTAGATGCAGGAAAATTTAAACATTAGTAATATATGGTTAGATTGATTCCAGATATACTATTGCAAAACTTATTACCACTGCTGTCAATTCTTAGCCAGTAATTGAACAACTGTTAGTGTAGACGCGCTTACTCTGGCAATAATTATAATATTTTGGTCAACAGTAGCCATAATAGTAGTACAATAATTATCCACGTAGTTAATATTTACTGCAAAACGTGGTTTTCAGACGTTTTAACGTACCTAAATTCTAAACCTTTAAACTTGAATTTTTAAGATGCAGGAAAATTTAAACATTAGTAATATATGGTTAGATTGATTCCAAATATACTATTGCAAATTCTATTAACACTGCTGTCAATTCTTAGCTAGTAATTGAACAACTGTTAGTGTAGACGCGCTTACTCTGGCAATAATTATAATATTTTGGTCAACAGTAGCCATAATAGTAGTACAATAATTATCCGCGTAGTTAATATTTACTGCAAAACGTGGGTTTCAAACGTTTTAAAGAACCTAAATTCTACACTTTTAAACTTGAATTTTTTAGATGCAAGAAAATTTAAACATTAGTAATATATGGTTAGATTGATTCCAAATACACTATTGCAAAACTTATTACCACTGCCGTCAATTCTTAGCCAGTAATTGAACAACTGTTAGTGTAGACGCGCTTACTCTGGCAATAATTATAATATTTTGGTCAACAGTAGCCATAATAGTAGCACAATAATTACCCAAGTAGTTAATATTTACTGCAAAACGTGGTTTACAGACGTTTTAATGTACCTAAATGCTAAACTTTTAAACTTCAATTTTTTAGATGCTGGAAAATTTAACATTAGTAATATATGTTTAGATTGATTCCAAATATATTATTGCAAAACTTATTACCACTGCCGTCAAATCTTAGCCAGTAATTGAACAACTGTTAGTGTAGACGCGCTTACTCTGGCAATAATTATAATATTTTGGTCAACAGTAGGCATAATAGTAGCACAATAATTATCCACGTAGTTAATATTTACTGCAAAACGTGGTTTTCAGACGTGTTAATGAACCTAAATGCTAAACTTTTCAACTAGAATTTTATAGATGCAGAAAAATTTAAACATTAGTAATATATGGTTAGATTGATTCCAAATACACTATTGCAAAACCTATTAACACTGCTGTCAATTCTTAGCCAGGAATTAAACAACTGTTAGTGTAGACGCGCTTACTCTGGCAATAATTATAATATTTTGGCCAACTGTAGACATAATAGTAGTACAATAATTATCCACGTAGTTAATATTTACTGCATAACGTGGTTTTCAGACGTTTTAATGTACCTAAATGCTAAACTTTTAAACTTGAATTTTTTAGATGCAGGAAAATTTAAACATTAGTAATATATGGTTAGATTGATTCCAAATATACTATTGCAAAACTTATTACCACTGCCGTCAATTCTTAGCCAGTAATTGAACAACTGTTAGTGTACACGCGCTTACTCTGGCAATAATTATAATATTTTGGCCAACTGTAGCCATAATAGTAGTACAATAATTATCCACGTAGTTAATATTTACTGCAAAACGTGGTTTTCAGACGTTTTAATGTACCTAAATGCTAAACTTTTAAACTTGAATTTTTTAGATGCTGGAAAATTTAAACATTAGTAATATATGTTTAGATTGATCCCAAATATACTATTGCAAAACTTATTACCACTGCTGTCAATTCTTAGCCAGTAATTGAACAACTGTTAGTATAGACGCGCTTACTCTGGCAATAGTTATAATATTTTGGTCAACGGTAGCCATAATAGTAGCACAATAATTATCCACGTAATTAATATTTACTGCAAAACGTGGTTTTTAGACGTTTTAAAGTACCTAAATGCTAAACTTTTAAACTTGAATTTTTTAGATACTGGAAAATTTGAACATTAGTAATATATGGTTAGATTGATTCCAAATATACTATTGCAAAACCTATTAACACTGCTCTCAATTCTTAGCCAGTTGTTGAACGACTGTTACTGTAGACGCGCTTACTCTGGCAATAATTATAAAATTTAGGTCAACAGTAGCCATAATAGTAGTACAATAATTATCCACGTAGTTAATATTTACTGCAAAACGTGTTTTTCAAACGTTTTAAAATACCTAAATGCTAAACCCTTAAACTTGAATTTTATAGATGCAGGGAAAATTTAAACCTTAGTAATATATGGTTATATTGATTCCAAATAAACTATTGCAAAACCTATTAACACTGCTGTCAATTCTTAGCCAGGAATTAAACAACTGTTAGTGTAGACGCGCTTACTCTGGCAATAATTATAATATTTTGGCCAACTGTAGCCATAATAGTAGTACAATAATTATCCACGTAGTTATTATTTACTGCAAAACGTGGTTTTCAGACGTTTTAACGTACCTAAATGCTAAACTTTTAAACTTGAACTTTTTAGATGCAGGAAAATTTAAAAATTAGTAATATATGGTTAGATTGATTCCAAATATATTATTGCAAAACCTATTAACACTGCTGTCAATTCTTAGCCAGGAATTAAACAACTGTTAGTGTAGACGCGCTTACTCTGGCAATAATTATAATATTTTGGCCAACTGTAGACATAATAGTAGTACAATAATTATTCACGTAGTTAATATTGACTGCAAAACGTGGTTTTCAGACGTTTTAATGTACCTAAATTCTAAACTTTTAAACTTGAATTTTTTAGATGCAAGAAAATTTAAACATTAGTAGTATATGGTTAGCTTGAATCCAAATACACTATTGCAAAACCTATTAATACTGCTGTCTATTCTTAGTCAGGAATTAAACAACTGTTAGTGTAGGCGCACTTACTCTGGCAATAATTATAATATTTAGGTCAACAGTAGCCATAAGTGTAGTACAATAATTATCCACGTAGTTAATATTTACTGCAAAACGTGGTTTTCAAACGTTTTAAAGTACCTAAATTCTAAACTTTTAAACTTGAATTTTTTAGATGCAAGAAAATTTAAACATTAGTAATATATGGTTAGATTGATTCCAAATACACTATTGCAAAACCTATTAACACTGCTGTCAATTCTTAGCCAGTAATTGAACAACTGTTAGTGTAGACGCGCTTACTCTGGCAATAGTTATAATATTTTGGCCAACGGTAGCCATAATAGTAGCACAATAATTATCCACGTAATTAATATTTACTGCAAAACGTGGTTTTCAGACGTTTTAAAGTACCTAAATGCTAAACTTTTAAACTTGAATTTTTTAGATGCTGGAAAATTTAAACATTAGTAATATATGGTTAGATTGATTCCAAATATACTATTGCAAAACTTATTACCACTGCCGTCAATTCTTAGCCAGTAATTGAACAACTGTTAGTGTAGACGCGCTTACTCTGGCAATAATTATAATATTTTGGCCAACTGTAGACATAATAGTAGTACAATAATTATCCACGTAGTTAATATTTACTGCAAAACGTGATTTTCAGACGTTTTAATGTACCTAAATGCTAAACTTTTAACCTTGAATTTTTTAGATGCAGGAAAATTTAAACATTAGTAATATATGGTTAGATTGATTCCAAATATACTATTGCAAAACTTATTACCACTGCCGTCAATTCTTAGCCAGTAATTGAACAACTGTTAGTGTAGACGCGCTTACTCTGGCAATAATTATAATATTTTGGCCAACTGTAGCCATAATAGTAGTACAATAAATATCCACGTAGTTAATATTTACTGCAAAACGTGGTTTTCAGACGTTTTAATGTACCTAAATGCTAAACTTTTAAACCTGAATTTTTTAGATGCTGGAAAACTTAAACATTAGTAATATACGTTTAGATTGATTCCAAATATACTATTGCAAAACTTATTACCACTGCTGGCAATTCTTAGCCAGTAATTGAACAACTGTTAGTGTAGACGCGCTTACTCTGGCAATAGTTATAATATTTTGGTCAACGGTAGCCATAATAGTAGCACAATAATTATCCACGTAGTTATTATTTACTGCAAAACGTGGTTTTCAGACGTTTTAACGTACCTAAATGCTAAACTTTTAAACTTGAACTTTTTAGATGCAGGAAAATTTAAACATTAGTAATATATGGTTAGATTGATTCCAAATATATTATTGCAAAACCTATTAACACTGCTGTCAATTCTTAGCCAGGAATTAAACAACTGTTAGTGTAGGCGCGCTTACACTGGCAATAATTATAATATTTTGGCCAACTGTAGACATAATAGTAGTACAATAATTATTCACGTAGTTAATATTTACTGCAAAACGTGGTTTTCAGACGTTTTAAAGTACCTAAATGCTAAACTTTTAAACTTGAATTTTTTAGATGCTGGAAAATTTAAACATTAGTAATATATGGTTAGATTGATTCCAAATATACTATTGCAAAACCTATTAATACTGCTGTCAATTCTTAGCCAGGAATTAAACAACTGTTAGTGTAGGCGCGCTTACACTGGCAATAATTATAATATTTTGGCCAACTGTAGACATAATAGTAGTACAATAATTATTCACGTAGTTAATATTTACTGCAAAACGTGGTTTTCAGACGTTTTAAAGTACCTAAATTCTAAACTTTTAAACTTGAATTTTTTAGATGCAAGAAAATTTAAACATTGGTAGTATATGGTTAGCATGAATCCAAATACACTATTGCAAAACCTATTAATACTGCTGTCTATTCTTAGTCAGGAATTAAACAACTGTTAGTGTAGGCGCACTTACTCTGGCAATAATTATAATATTTAGGTCAACAGTAGCCATAATAGTAGTACAATAATTATCCACGTAGTTAATATTTACTGCAAAACGTGGTTTTCAGACGTTTTAAAGTACCTAAATGCTAAACTTTTAAACTTGAATTTTTTAGATGCTGGAAAATTTGAACATTAGTAATATATGGTTAGATTGATTCCAAATATACTATTGCAAAACCTATTAACACTGCTCTCAATTCTTAGCCAGTTGTTGAACGACTGTTACTGTAGACGCGCTTACTCTGGCAATAATTATAAAATTTAGGTCAACAGTAGCCATAATAGTAGTACAATAATTATCCACGTAGTTAATATTTACTGCAAAACGTGTTTTTCAAACGTTTTAAAATACCTAAATGCTAACCCTTTAAACTAGAATTTTATAGATGCAGGAAAATTTAAACATTAGTAATATATGGTTAGATTGATTCCAAATATACTATTGCAAAACTTATTACCACTGCCGTCAATTCTTAGCCAGTAATTAAACAACTGTTAGTGTAGACGCGCTTACTCTGGCAATGATTATAATATTTTGGCCAACTGTAGCCATAATAGTAGTACAATAATTATCCACGTAGTTATTATTTACTGCAAAACGTGGTTTTCAGACTTTTAACGTACCTAAATGCTAAACTTTTAAACTTGAACTTTTTAGATGCAGGAAAATTTAAACATTAGTAATATATGGTTAGATTGATTCCAAATATATTATTGCAAAACCTATTAACACTGCTGTCAATTCTTAGCCAGGAATTAAACAACTGTTAGTGTAGGCGCGCTTACACTGGCAATAATTATAATATTTTGGCCAACTGTAGACATAATAGTAGTACAATAATTATTCACGTAGTTAATATTTACTGCAAAACGTGGTTTTCAGACGTTTTAAAGTACCTAAATGCTAAACTTTTAAACTTGAATTTTTTAGATGCTGGAAAATTTAAACATTAGTAATATATGGTTAGATTGATTCCAAATATACTATTGCAAAACCTATTAATACTGCTGTCAATTCTTAGCCAGGAATTAAACAACTGTTAGTGTAGGCGCGCTTACACTGGCAATAATTATAATATTTTGGCCAACTGTAGACATAATAGTAGTACAATAATTATTCACGTAGTTAATATTTACTGCAAAACGTGGTTTTCAGACGTTTTAAAGTACCTAAATTCTAAACTTTTAAACTTGAATTTTTTAGATGCAAGAAAATTTAAACATTAGTAGTATATGGTTAGCTTGAATCCAAATACACTATTGCAAAACCTATTAATACTGCTGTCTATTCTTAGTCAGGAATTAAACATCTGTTAGTGTAGTCGCACTTACTCTGGCAATAATTATAATATTTAGGTCAACAGTAGCCATAATAGTAGTACAATAATTATCCACGTAGTTAATATTTACTGCAAAACGTGGTTTTCAGACGTTTTAATGTACCTAAATGCTAAACTTTTAAACTTGAATTTTTTAGATGCAGGAAAATTTAAACATTAGTAATATATGGTTAGATTGATTCCAAATATATTATTGCAAAACTTATTACCACTGCCGTCAATTCTTAGCCAGTAATTAAACAACTGTTAGTGTAGACGCGCTTACTCTGGCAATGATTATAATATTTTGGCCAACTGTAGCCATAATAGTAGTACAATAATTATCCACGTAGTTATTATTTACTGCAAAACGTGGTTTTCAGACGTTTTAACGTACCTAAATGCTAAACTTTTAAACTTGAACTTTTTAGATGCAGGAAAATTTAAACATTACTAATATATGGTTAGATTGATTCCAAATATATTATTGCAAAACCTATTAACACTGCTGTCAATTCTTAGCCAGGAATTAAACAACTGTTAGTGTAGGCGCGCTTACACTGGCAATAATTATAATATTTTGGCCAACTGTAGACATAATAGTAGTACAATAATTATTCACGTAGTTAATATTTACTGCAAAACGTGGTTTTCAGACGTTTTAAAGTACCTAAATGTTAAACTTTTAAACTTGAATTTTTTAGATGCAAGAAAATTTAAACATAAGTAGTATATGGTTAGCTTGAATCCAAATACACTATTGCAAAACCTATTAATACTGCTGTCTATTCTTAGTCAGGAATTAAACAACTGTTAGTGTAGGCGCACTTACTCTGGCAATAATTATAATATTTAGGTCAACAGTAGCCATAATAGTAGTACAATAATTATCCACGTAGTTAATATTTACTGCAAAACGTGGTTTTCAGACGTTTTAATGTACCTAAATGCTAAACTTTTAAACTTGAATTTTTTAGTTGCAGGAAAATTTAAACATTAGTAATATATGGTTAGATTGATTCCAAATATACTATTGCAAAACTTATTACCACTGCCGTCAATTCTTAGCCAGTAATTGAACAACTGTTAGTGTAGACGCGCTTACTCTGGCAATAATTATAATATATTGGCCAACTGTAGCCATAATAGTAGTACAATAATTATCCACGTAGTTAATATTTACTGCAAAACGTGGTTTTCAGACGTTTTAAAGTACCTAAATTCTAAACTTTTAAACTTGAATTTTTTAGATGCAAGAAAATTTAAACATTAGTAGTATATGGTTAGCTTGAATCCAAATACACTATTGCAAAACCTATTAATACTGCTGTCTATTCTTAGTCAGGAATTAAACAACTGTTAGTGTAGGCGCACTTACTCTGGCAATAATTATAATATTTAGGTCAACAGTAGCCATGATAGTAATACAATAATTATCCACGTAGTTAATATTTACTGCAAAACGTGGTTTTCAGACGTTTTAATGTACCTAAATGCTAAACTTTTAAACTTGAATTTTTTAGATGCAGGAAAATTTAAACATTAGTAATATATGGTTAGATTGATTCCAAATATACTATTGCAAAACTTATTACCACTGCCGTCAATTCTTAGCCAGTAATTGAACAACTGTTAGTGTAGACGCGCTTACTCTGGCAATAATTATAATATATTGGCCAACTCTAGACATAATAGTAGTACAATAATTATTCACGTAGTTAATATTTACTGCAAAACGTGGTTTTCAGACGTTTTAATGTACCTAAATGCTAAACTTTTAAACTTGAATTTTTTAGATGCAGGAAAATTTAAACATTAGTAATATATGGTTAGATTGATTCCAAATATACTATTGCAAAACTTATTACCACTGCCGTCAATTCTTAGCCAGTAATTAAACAACTGTTAGTGTAGACGCGCTTACTCTGGCAATGATTATAATATTTTGGCCAACTGTAGCCATAATAGTAGTACAATAATTATCCACGTAGTTATTATTTACTGCAAAACGTGGTTTTCAGACGTTTTAACGTACCTAAATGCTAAACTTTTAAACTTGAACTTTTTAGATGCAGGACAATTTAAACATTAGTAATATATGGTTAGATTGATTCCAAATATATTATTGCAAAACCTATTAACACTGCTGTCAATTCTTAGCCAGGAATTAAACAACTGTTAGTGTAGGCGCGCTTACACTGGCAATAATTATAATATTTTGGCCAACTGTAGACATAATAGTAGTACAATAATTATTCACGTAGTTAATATTTACTGCAAAACGTGGTTTGCAGACGTTTTGTAAGTACCTAAATGCTAAACTTTTAAACTTGAATTTTTTAGATGCTGGAAAATTTAAACATTAGTAATATATGGTTAGATTGATTCCAAATATACTATTGCAAAACCTATTAATACTGCTGTCAATTCTTAGCCAGGAATTAAACAACTGTTAGTGTAGGCGCGCTTACACTGGCAATAATTATAATATTTTGGCCAACTGTAGACATAATAGTAGTACAATAATTATTCACGTAGTTAATATTTACTGCAAAACGTGGTTTTCAGACGTTTTAAAGTACCTAAATTCTAAACTTTTAAACTTGAATTTTTTTGATGCAAGAAAATTTAAACATTAGTAGTATATGGTTAGCTTGAATCCAAATACACTATTGCAAAACCTATTAATACTGCTGTCTATTCTTAGTCAGGAATTAAACAACTGTTAGTGTAGGCGCGCTTACACTGGCAATAATTATAATATTTAGGTCAACAGTAGCCATAATAGTAGTACAATAATTATCCACGTAGTTAATATTTACTGCAAAACGTGGTTTTCAGACGTTTTAATGTACCTAAATGCTAAACTTTTAAACTTGAATTTTTTAGATGCAGGAAAATTTAAACATTAGTAATATATGGTTAGATTGATTCCAAATATACTATTGCAAAACTTATTACCACTGCCGTCAAATCTTAGCCAGTAATTGAACAACTGTTAGTGTAGACGCGCTTACTCTGGCAATAATTATAATATATTGGCCAACTGTAGCCATAATAGTAGTACAATAATTATCCACGTAGTTAATATTTACTGCAAAACGTGGTTTTCAGACGTTTTAATGTACCTAAATGCTAAACTTTTAAACTTGAATTTTTTAGATGCTGGAAAATTTAAACATTAGTAATATATGTTTAGAGTGATTCCAAATATACTATTGCAAAACTTATTACCACTGCTGTCAATTCTTTGCCAGTAATTGAACAACTGTTAGTGTAGACGCGCTTACTCTGGCAATAGTTATAATATTTTGGTCAACGGTAGCCATAATAGTAGCACAATAATTATCCACGTAATTAATATTTACTGCAAAACGTGGTTTTCAGACGTTTTAAAGTACCTAAATGCTAAACTTTTAAACTTGAATTTTTTAGATGCTGGAAAATTTGAACATTAGTAATATATGGTTAGATTGATTCCAAAAAATACTATTGCAAAACCTATTAACACTGCTCTCAATTCTTAGCCAGTTGTTGAACGACTGTTACTGTAGACGCGCTTACTCTGGCAATAATTATAAAATTTAGGTCAACAGTAGCCATAGCCATAATAGTAGTACAATAATTATGCTAAACTTTTAAACTTGAATTTTTTAGATGCAGGAAAATTTAAACATTAGTAATATATGGTTAGATTGATTCCAAATATACTATTGCAAAACTTATTACCACTGCCGTCAATTCTTAGCCAGTAATTGAACAACTGTTAGTGTAGACGCGCTTACTCTGGCAATAATTATAATATATTGGCCAACTGTAGCCATAATAGTAGTACAATAATTATCCACGTAGTTATTATTTACTGCAAAACGTGGTTTTCAGACGTTTTAACGTACCTAAATGCTAAACTTTTAAACTTGAACTTTTTAGATGCAGGAAAATTTAAACATTAGTAATATATGGTTAGATTGATTCCAAATATATTATTGCAAAACCTATTAACACTGCTGTCAATTCTTAGCCAGGAATTAAACAACTGTTAGTGTAGGCGCGCTTACACTGGCAATAATTATAATATTTTGGCCAACTGTAGACATAATAGTAGTACAATAATTATTCACGTAGTTAATATTTACTGCAAAACGTGGTTTGCAGACGTTTTAAAGTACCTAAATGCTAAACTTTTAAACTTGAATTTTTTAGATGCTGGAAAATTTAAACATTAGTAATATATGGTTAGATTGATTCCAAATATACTATTGCAAAACCTATTAATACTGCTGTCAATTCTTAGCCAGGAATTAAACAACTGTTAGTGTAGGCGCGCTTACACTGGCAATAATTATAATATTTTGGCCAACTGTAGACATAATAGTAGTACAATAATTATTCACGTAGTTAATATTTACTGCAAAACGTGGTTTTCAGACGTTTTAAAGTACCTAAATTCTAAACTTTTAAACTTGAATTTTTTAGATGCAAGAAAATTTAAACATTAGTAGTATATGGTTAGCTTGAATCCAAATACACTATTGCAAAACCTATTAATACTGCTGTCAATTCTTAGCCAGGAATTAAACAACTGTTAGTGTAGGCGCGCTTACACTGGCAATAATTATAATATTTAGGTCAACAGTAGCCATAATAGTAGTACAATAATTATCCACGTAGTTAATATTTACTGCAAAACGTGGTTTTCAGACGTTTTAATGTACCTAAATGCTAAACTTTTAAACTTGAATTTTTTAGATGCAGGAAAATTTAAACATTAGTAATATATGGTTAGATTGATTCCAAATATACTATTGCAAAACTTATTACCACTGCTGTCAATTCTTTGCCAGTAATTGAACAACTGTTAGTGTAGACGCGCTTACTCTGGCAATAGTTATAATATTTTGGTCAACGGTAGCCATAATAGTAGCACAATAATTATCCACGTAATTAATATTTACTGCAAAACGTGGTTTTCAGACGTTTTAAAGTACCTAAATGCTAAACTTTTAAACTTGAATTTTTTAGATGCTGGAAAATTTGAACATTAGTAATATATGGTTAGATTGATTCCAAAAAATACTATTGCAAAACCTATTAACACTGCTCTCAATTCTTAGCCAGTTGTTGAACGACTGTTACTGTAGACGCGCTTACTCTGGCAATAATTATAAAATTTAGGTCAACAGTAGCCATAGCCATAATAGTAGTACAATAATTATGCTAAACTTTTAAACTTGAACTTTTTAGATGCAGGAAAATTTAAACATTAGTAATATATGGTTAGATTGATTCCAAATACACTATTGCAAAACCTATTAACACTGCTGTCAATTCTTAGCCAGGAATTAAACAACTGTTAGTGTAGGCGCACTTACACTGGCAATAATTATAATATTTTGGCCAACTGTAGACATAATGGTAGTACAATAATTATTCACGTAGTTAATATTTACTGCAAAACGTGGTTTTCAGACGTTTTAATGTACCTAAATTCTAAACTTTTAAACATGAATTTTTTAGATGCAAGAAAATTTAAACATTAGTAGTATATGGTTAGCTTGAATCCAAATACACTATTGCAAAACCTATTAATACTGCTGTCTATTCTTAGTCAGGAATTAAACAACTGTTAGTGTAGGCGCACTTACTCTGGCAATAATTATAATATTTAGGTCAACAGTAGCCATAAGTGTAGTACAATAATTATCCACGTAGTTAATATTTACTGCAAAACGTGGTTTTCAAACGTTTTAAAGTACCTAAATTCTAAACTTTTAAACTTGAATTTTTTAGATGCAAGAAAATTTAAACATTAGTAATATATGGTTAGATTGATTCCAAATACACTATTGCAAAACCTATTAACACTGCTGTCAATTCTTAGCCAGTAATTGAACAACTGTTAGTGTAGACGCGCTTACTCTGGCAATAGTTATAATATTTTGGCCAACGGTAGCCATAATAGTAGCACAATAACTATCCACGTAATTAATATTTACTGCAAAACGTGGTTTTCAGACGTTTTAAAGTACCTAAATGCTAAACTTTTAAACTGGAATTTTTTAGATGAAGGAAAATTTAAACATTAGTAATATATGGTTAGATTGATTCCAAATATACTATTGCAAAACTTATTCCCACTGCCGTCAATTCTTAGCCAGTAATTGAACAACTGTTAGTGTAGACGCGCTTACTCTGGCAATAATTATAATATTTTGGCCAACTGTAGCCATAATAGTAGTACAATAATTATCCACGTAGTTAATATTTACTGCAAAACGTGGTTTTCAGACGTTTTAATGTACCTAAATGCTAAACTTTTAAACTTGAATTTTTTAGATGCTGGAAAATTTAAACATTAGTAATATATGTTTAGATTGATTCCAAATATACTATTGCAAAACTTATTACCACTGCTGTCAATTCTTAGCCAGTAATTGAACAACTGTTAGTGTAGGCGCGCTTACACTGGCAATAATTATAATATTTTGGCCAACTGTAGACATAATAGTAGTACAATAATTATTCACGTAGTTAATATTTACTGCAAAACGTGGTTTTCAGACGTTTTAATGTACCTAAATTCTAAACTTTTAAACATGAATTTTTTAGATGCAAGAAAATTTAAACATTAGTAGTATATGGTTAGCTTGAATCCAAATACACTATTGCAAAACCTATTAATACTGCTGTCTATTCTTAGTCAGGAATTAAACAACTGTTAGTGTAGGCGCACTTACTCTGGCAATAATTATAATATTTAGGTCAACAGTAGCCATAATAGTAGTACAATAATTATTCACGTAGTTAATATTTACTGCAAAACGTGGTTTTCAGACGTTTTAACGTACCTAAATGCTAAACTTTTAAACTTGAACATTTTAGATGCAGGAAAATTTAAACATTAGTAATATATGGTTAGATTGATTCCAAATATATTATTGCAAAACCTATTAACACTGCTGTCAATTCTTAGCCAGGAATTAAACAACTGTTAGTGTAGGCGCGCTTACACTGGCAATAATTATAATATTTTGGCCAACTGTAGACATAATAGTAGTACAATAATTATTCACGTAGTTAATATTTACTGCAAAACGTGGTTTTCAGACGTTTTAAAGTACCTAAATGCTAAACTTTTAAACTTGAATTTTTTAGATGCTGGAAAATTTAAACATTAGTAATATATGGTTAGATTGATTCCAAATATACTATTGCAAAACCTATTAATACTGCTGTCAATTCTTAGCCAGGAATTAAACAACTGTTAGTGTAGGCGCGCTTACACTGGCAATAATTATAATATTTTGGCCAACTGTAGACATAATAGTAGTACAATAATTATTCACGTAGTTAATATTTACTGCATAACGTGGTTTTCAGACGTTTTAATGTACCTAAATTCTAAACTTTTAAACATGAATTTTTTAGATGCAAGAAAATTTAAACATTAGTAGTATATGGTTAGCTTGAATACAAATACACTATTGCAAAACCTATTAATACTGCTGTCTATTCTTAGTCAGGAATTAAACAACTGTTAGTGTAGGCGCACTTACTCTGGCAATAATTATAATATTTAGGTCAACAGTAGCCATAATAGTAGTACAATAATTATTCACGTAGTTAATATTTACTGCATAACGTGGTTTTCAGACGTTTTAATGTACCTAAATTCTAAACTTTTAAACATGAATTTTTTAGATGCAAGAAAATTTAAACAATAGTAGTATATGGTTAGCTTGAATCCAAATACACTATTGCAAAACCTATTAATACTGCTGTCTATTCTTAGTCAGGAATTAAACAACTGTTAGTGTAGGCGCACTTACTCTGGCAATAATTATAATATTTAGGTCAACAGTAGCCATAAGTGTAGTACAATAATTATTCACGTAGTTAATATTTACTGCAAAACGTGGTTTTCAAACGTTTTAAAGTACCTAAATTCTAAACTTTTAAACTTGAATTTTTTAGATGCAAGAAAATTTAAACATTAGTAATATATGGTCAGATTGATTCCAAATACACTATTGCAAAACCTATTAACACTGCTGTCAATTCTTAGCCAGTAATTGAACAACTGTTAGTGTAGACGCGCTTACTCTGGCAATAATTATAATATTTTGGTCAACAGTAGCCATAATAGTAGTACAATAATTATCCACGTAGTTAATATTTACTGCAAAACGTGGTTTTCAGACGTTTTAATGTACCTAAATGCTAAACTTTTAAACTTGAATTTTTTAGATGCAGGAAAATTTAAACATTAGTAATATATGGTTAGATTGATTCCAAATATACTATTGCAAAACTTATTACCACTGCCGTCAATTCTTAGCCAGTAATTGAACAACTGTTAGTGTAGACGCGCTTACTCTGGCAATAATTATAATATTTTGGCCAACTGTAGCCATAATAGTAGTACAATAATTATCCACGTATTTAATATTTACTGCAAAACGTGGTTTTCAGACGTTTTAATGTACCTAAATGCTAAACTTTTAAACTTGAATTTTTTAGATGCTGGAAAATTTAAACATTAGTAATATATGTTTAGATTGATTCCAAATATACTATTGCAAAACTTATTACCACTGCTGTCAATTCTTAGCCAGTAATTGAACAACTGTTAGTGTAGGCGCGCTTACACTGGCAATAATTATAATATTTTGGCCAACTGTAGACATAATAGTAGTACAATAATTATTCACGTAGTTAATATTTACTGCAAAACGTGGTTTTCAGACGTTTTAATGTACCTAAATTCTAAACTTTTAAACATGAATTTTTTAGATGCAAGAAAATTTAAACATTAGTAGTATATGGTTAGCTTGAATACAAATACACTATTGCAAAACCTATTAATACTGCTGTCTATTCTTAGTCAGGAATTAAACAACTGTTAGTGTAGGCGCACTTACTCTGGCAATAATTATAATATTTAGGTCAACAGTAGCCATAATAGTAGTACAATAATTATTCACGTAGTTAATATTTACTGCATAACGTGGTTTTCAGACGTTTTAATGTACCTAAATTCTAAACTTTTAAACATGAATTTTTTAGATGCAAGAAAATTTAAACAATAGTAGTATATGGTTAGCTTGAATCCAAATACACTATTGCAAAACCTATTAATACTGCTGTCTATTCTTAGTCAGGAATTAAACAACTGTTAGTGTAGGCGCACTTACTCTGGCAATAATTATAATATTTAGGTCAACAGTAGCCATAAGTGTAGTACAATAATTATTCACGTAGTTAATATTTACTGCAAAACGTGGTTTTCAAACGTTTTAAAGTACCTAAATTCTAAACTTTTAAACTTGAATTTTTTAGATGCAAGAAAATTTAAACATTAGTAATATATGGTCAGATTGATTCCAAATACACTATTGCAAAACCTATTAACACTGCTGTCAATTCTTAGCCAGTAATTGAACAACTGTTAGTGTAGACGCGCTTACTCTGGCAATAATTATAATATTTTGGCCAACAGTAGACATAATAGTAGTAGAATAATTATCCACGTAGTTATTATTTACTGCAAAACGTGGTTTTCAGACGTTTTAATGTACCTAAATGCTAAACTTTTAAACTTGAATTTTTTAGATGCTGGAAAATTTAAACATTAGTAATATATGTTTAGATTGATTCCAAATATACTATTGCAAAACTTATTACCACTGCTGTCAATTCTTAGCCAGTAATTGAACAACTGTTAGTGTAGGCGCGCTTACACTGGCAATAATTATAATATTTTGGCCAACTGTAGACATAATAGTAGTAAAATAATTATTCACGTAGTTAATATTTACTGCAAAACGTGGTTTTCAGACGTTTTAATGTACCTAAATTCTAAACTTTTAAACATGAATTTTTTAGATGCAAGAAAATTTAAACATTAGTAGTATATGGTTAGCTTGAATCCAAATACACTATTGCAAAACCTATTAATACTGCTGTCTATTCTTAGTCAGGAATTAAACAACTGTTAGTGTAGGCGCACTTACTCTGGCAATAATTATAATATTTAGGTCAACAGTAGCCATAATAGTAGTACAATAATTATTCACGTAGTTAATATTTACTGCAAAACGTGGTTTTCAGACGTTTTAACGTACCTAAATGCTAAACTTTTAAACATGAACATTTTAGATGCAGGAAAATTTAAACATTAGTAATATATGGTTAGATTGATTCCAAATTAATTATTGCAAAACCTATTACCACTGCTGTCAATTCTTAGCCAGGAATTAAACAACTGTTAGTGTAGGCGCGCTTACACTGGCAATAATTATAATATTTTGGCCAACTGTAGACATAATAGTAGTACAATAATTATTCACGTAGTTAATATTTACTGCAAAACGTGGTTTTCAGACGTTTTAAAGTACCTAAATGCTAAACTTTTAAACTTGAATTTTTTAGATGCTGGAAAATTTAAACATTAGTAATATATGGTTAGATTGATTCCAAATATACTATTGCAAAACCTATTAATACTGCTGTCAATTCTTAGCCAGGAATTAAACAACTGTTAGTGTAGGCGCGCTTACACTGGCAATAATTATAATATTTTGGCCAACTGTAGACATAATAGTAGTACAATAATTATTCACGTAGTTAATATTTACTGCAAAACGTGGTTTTCAGACGTTTTAAAGTACCTAAATTCGAAACTTTTAAACTTGAATTTTTTAGATGCAAGAAAATTTAAACATTAGTAGTATATGGTTAGCTTGAGTCCAAATACACTATTGCAAAACCTATTAATACTGCTGTCTATTCTTAGTCAGGAATTAAACAACTGTTAGTGTAGGCGCACTTACTCTGGCAATAATTATAATATTTAGGTCAACAGTAGCCATAATAGTAGTACAATAATTATCCACGTAGTTAATATTTACTGCAAAACGTGGTTTTCAGACGTTTTAATGTACCTAAATGCTAAACTTTTAAACTTGAATTTTTTAGATGCAGGAAAATTTAAACATTAGTAATATATGGTTAGATTGATTCCAAATATACTATTGCAAAACTTATTACCACTGCCGTCAATTCTTAGCCAGTAATTGAACAACTGTTAGTGTAGACGCGCTTACTCTGGTAATAATTATAATATTTTGGCCAACTGTAGCCATAATAGTAGTACAATAATTATCCACGTATTTAATATTTACTGCAAAACGTGGTTTTCAGACGTTTTAATGTACCTAAATGCTAAACTTTTAAACTTGAATTTTTTAGATGCTGGAAAATTTAAACATTAGTAATATATGTTTAGATTGATTCCAAATATACTATTGCAAAACTTATTACCACTGCTGTCAATTCTTAGCCAGTAATTGAACAACTGTTAGTGTAGGCGCGCTTACACTGGCAATAATTATAATATTTTGGCCAACTGTAGACATAATAGTAGTACAATAATTATTCACGTAGTTAATATTTACTGCAAAACGTGGTTTTCAGACGTTTTAATGTACCTAAATTCTAAACTTTTAAACATGAATTTTTTAGATGCAAGAAAATTTAAACATTAGTAGTATATGGTTAGCTTGAATCCAAATACACTATTGCAAAACCTATTAATACTGCTGTCTATTCTTAGTCAGGAATTAAACAACTGTTAGTGTAGGCGCACTTACTCTGGCAATAATTATAATATTTAGGTCAACAGTAGCCATAATAGTAGTACAATAATTATTCACGTAGTTAATATTTACTGCAAAACGTGGTTTTCAGACGTTTTAATGTACCTAAATTCTAAACTTTTAAACATGAATTTTTTAGATGCAAGAAAATTTAAACAATAGTAGTATATGGTTAGCTTGAATCCAAATACACTATTGCAAAACCTATTAATACTGCTGTCTATTCTTAGTCAGGAATTAAACAACTGTTAGTGTAGGCGCACTTACTCTGGCAATAATTATAATATTTAGGTCAACAGTAGCCATAAGTGTAGTACAATAATTATTCACGTAGTTAATATTTACTGCAAAACGTGGTTTTCAAACGTTTTAAAGTACCTAAATTCTAAACTTTTAAACTTGAATTTTTTAGATGCAAGAAAATTTAAACATTAGTAATATATGGTCAGATTGATTCCAAATACACTATTGCAAAACCTATTAACACTGCTCTCAATTCTTAGCCAGTTGTTGAACGACTGTTACTGTAGACGCGCTTACTCTGGCAATAATTATAAAATTTAGGTCAACAGTAGCCATAGCCATAATAGTAGTACAATAATTATGCTAAACTTTTAAACTTGAACTTTTTAGATGCAGGAAAATTTAAACATTAGTAATATATGGTTAGATTGATTCCAAATACACTATTGCAAAATCTATTAACACTGCTGTCAATTCTTAGCCAGGAATTAAACAACTGTTAGCGTAGGCGCACTTACACTGGCAATAATTATAATATTTTGGCCAACTGTAGACATAATGGTAGTACAATAATTATTCACGTAGTTAATATTTACTGCAAAACGTGGTTTTCAGACGTTTTAATGTACCTAAATTCTAAACTTTTAAACATGAATTTTTTAGATGCAAGAAAATTTAAACATTAGTAGTATATGGTTAGCTTGAATCCAAATACACTATTGCAAAACCTATTAATACTGCTGTCTATTCTTAGTCAGGAATTAAACAACTGTTAGTGTAGGCGCACTTACTCTGGCAATAATTATAATATTTAGGTCAACAGTAGCCATAAGTGTAGTACAATAATTATCCACGTAGTTAATATTTACTGCAAAACGTGGTTTTCAAACGTTTTAAAGTACCTAAATTCTAAACTTTTAAACTTGAATTTTTTAGATGCAAGAAAATTTAAACATTAGTAGTATATGGTTAGCTTGAATCCAAATACACTATTGCAAAACCTATTAACACTGCTGTCAATTCTTAGCCAGTAATTGAACAACTGTTAGTGTAGACGCGCTTACTCTGGCAATAGTTATAATATTTTGGCCAACGGTAGCCATAATAGTAGCACAATAACTATCCACGTAATTAATATTTACTGCAAAACGTGGTTTTCAGACGTTTTAAAGTACCTAAATGCTAAACTTTTAAACTTGAATTTTTTAGATGCAGGAAAATTTAAACATTAGTAATATATGGTTAGATTGATTCCAAATATACTATTGCAAAACTTATTCCCACTGCCGTCAATTCTTAGCCAGTAATTGAACAACTGTTAGTGTAGACGCGCTTACTCTGGCAATAATTATAATATTTTGGCCAACTGTAGCCATAATAGTAGTACAATAATTATCCACGTAGTTAATATTTACTGCAAAACGTGGTTTTCAGACGTTTTAATGTACCTAAATGCTAAACTTTTAAACTTGAATTTTTTAGATGCTGGAAAATTTAAACATTAGTAATATATGTTTAGATTGATTCCAAATATACTATTGCAAAACTTATTACCACTGCTGTCAATTCTTAGCCAGTAATTGAACAACTGTTAGTGTAGGCGCGCTTACACTGGCAATAATTATAATATTTTGGCCAACTGTAGACATAATAGTAGTACAATAATTATTCACGTAGTTAATATTTACTGCAAAACGTGGTTTTCAGACGTTTTAATGTACCTAAATTCTAAACTTTTAAACATGAATTTTTTAGATGCAAGAAAATTTAAACATTAGTAGTATATGGTTAGCTTGAATCCAAATACACTATTGCAAAACCTATTAATACTGCTGTCTATTCTTAGTCAGGAATTAAACAACTGTTAGTGTAGGCGCACTTACTCTGGCAATAATTATAATATTTAGGTCAACAGTAGCCATAATAGTAGTACAATAATTATTCACGTAGTTAATATTTACTGCAAAACGTGGTTTTCAGACGTTTTAACGTACCTAAATGCTAAACTTTTAAACTTGAACATTTTAGATGCAGGAAAATTTAAACATTAGTAATATATGGTTAGATTGATTCCAAATATATTATTGCAAAACCTATTAACACTGCTGTCAATTCTTAGCCAGGAATTAAACAACTGTTAGTGTAGGCGCGCTTACACTGGCAATAATTATAATATTTTGGCCAACTGTAGACATAATAGTAGTACAATAATTATTCACGTAGTTAATATTTACTGCAAAACGTGGTTTTCAGACGTTTTAAAGTACCTAAATGCTAAACTTTTAAACTTGAATTTTTTAGATGCTGGAAAATTTAAACATTAGTAATATATGTTTAGATTGATTCCAAATATACTATTGCAAAACTTATTACCACTGCTGTCAATTCTTAGCCAGTAATTGAACAACTGTTAGTGTAGGCGCGCTTACACTGGCAATAATTATAATATTTTGGCCAACTGTAGACATAATAGTAGTACAATAATTATTCACGTAGTTAATATTTACTGCAAAACGTGGTTTTCAGACGTTTTAATGTACCTAAATTCTAAACTTTTAAACATGAATTTTTTAGATGCAAGAAAATTTAAACATTAGTAGTATATGGTTAGCTTGAATACAAATACACTATTGCAAAACCTATTAATACTGCTGTCTATTCTTAGTCAGGAATTAAACAACTGTTAGTGTAGGCGCACTTACTCTGGCAATAATTATAATATTTAGGTCAACAGTAGCCATAATAGTAGTACAATAATTATTCACGTAGTTAATATTTACTGCATAACGTGGTTTTCAGACGTTTTAATGTACCTAAATTCTAAACTTTTAAACATGAATTTTTTAGATGCAAGAAAATTTAAACAATAGTAGTATATGGTTAGCTTGAATCCAAATACACTATTGCAAAACCTATTAATACTGCTGTCTATTCTTAGTCAGGAATTAAACAACTGTTAGTGTAGGCGCACTTACTCTGGCAATAATTATAATATTTAGGTCAACAGTAGCCATAAGTGTAGTACAATAATTATTCACGTAGTTAATATTTACTGCAAAACGTGGTTTTCAAACGTTTTAAAGTACCTAAATTCTAAACTTTTAAACTTGAATTTTTTAGATGCAAGAAAATTTAAACATTAGTAATATATGGTCAGATTGATTCCAAATACACTATTGCAAAACCTATTAACACTGCTGTCAATTCTTAGCCAGTAATTGAACAACTGTTAGTGTAGACGCGCTTACTCTGGCAATAATTATAATATTTTGGCCAACAGTAGACATAATAGTAGTAGAATAATTATCCACGTAGTTATTATTTACTGCAAAACGTGGTTTTCAGACGTTTTAATGTACCTAAATGCTAAACTTTTAAACTTGAATTTTTTAGATGCTGGAAAATTTAAACATTAGTAATATATGTTTAGATTGATTCCAAATATACTATTGCAAAACTTATTACCACTGCTGTCAATTCTTAGCCAGTAATTGAACAACTGTTAGTGTAGGCGCGCTTACACTGGCAATAATTATAATATTTTGGCCAACTGTAGACATAATAGTAGTACAATAATTATTCACGTAGTTAATATTTACTGCAAAACGTGGTTTTCAGACGTTTTAATGTACCTTAATTCTAAACTTTTAAACATGAATTTTTTAGATGCAAGAAAATTTAAACATTAGTAGTATATGGTTAGCTTGAATCCAAATACACTATTGCAAAACCTATTAATACTGCTGTCTATTCTTAGTCAGGAATTAAACAACTGTTAGTGTAGGCGCACTTACTCTGGCAATAATTATAATATTTAGGTCAACAGTAGCCATAATAGTAGTACAATAATTATTCACGTAGTTAATATTTACTGCAAAACGTGGTTTTCAGACGTTTTAACGTACCTAAATGCTAAACTTTTAAACATGAACATTTTAGATGCAGGAAAATTTAAACATTAGTAATATATGGTTAGATTGATTCCAAATTAATTATTGCAAAACCTATTACCACTGCTGTCAATTCTTAGCCAGGAATTAAACAACTGTTAGTGTAGGCGCGCTTACACTGGCAATAATTATAATATTTTGGCCAACTGTAGACATAATAGTAGTACAATAATTATTCACGTAGTTAATATTTACTGCAAAACGTGGTTTTCAGACGTTTTAAAGTACCTAAATGCTAAACTTTTAAACTTGAATTTTTTAGATGCTGGAAAATTTAAACATTAGTAATATATGGTTAGATTGATTCCAAATATACTATTGCAAAACCTATTAATACTGCTGTCAATTCTTAGCCAGGAATTAAACAACTGTTAGTGTAGGCGCGCTTACACTGGCAATAATTATAATATTTTGGCCAACTGTAGACATAATAGTAGTACAATAATTATTCACGTAGTTAATATTTACTGCAAAACGTGGTTTTCAGACGTTTTAAAGTACCTAAATTCGAAACTTTTAAACTTGAATTTTTAGATGCAAGAAAATTTAAACATTAGTAGTATATGGTTAGCTTGAGTCCAAATACACTATTGCAAAACCTATTAATACTGCTGTCTATTCTTAGTCAGGAATTAAACAACTGTTAGTGTAGGCGCACTTACTCTGGCAATAATTATAATATTTAGGTCAACAGTAGCCATAATAGTAGTACAATAATTATCCACGTAGTTAATATTTACTGCAAAACGTGGTTTTCAGACGTTTTAATGTACCTAAATGCTAAACTTTTAAACTTGAATTTTTTAGATGCAGGAAAATTTAAACATTAGTAATATATGGTTAGATTGATTCCAAATATACTATTGCAAAACTTATTACCACTGCCGTCAATTCTTAGCCAGTAATTGAACAACTGTTAGTGTAGACGCGCTTTACTCTGGTAATAATTATAATATTTTGGCCAACTGTAGCCATAATAGTAGTACAATAATTATCCACGTATTTAATATTTACTGCAAAACGTGGTTTTCAGACGTTTTAATGTACCTAAATGCTAAACTTTTAAACTTGAATTTTTTAGATGCTGGAAAATTTAAACATTAGTAATATATGTTTAGATTGATTCCAAATATACTATTGCAAAACTTATTACCACTGCTGTCAATTCTTAGCCAGTAATTGAACAACTGTTAGTGTAGGCGCGCTTACACTGGCAATAATTATAATATTTTGGCCAACTGTAGACATAATAGTAGTACAATAATTATTCACGTAGTTAATATTTACTGCAAAACGTGGTTTTCAGACGTTTTAATGTACCTAAATTCTAAACTTTTAAACATGAATTTTTTAGATGCAAGAAAATTTAAACATTAGTAGTATATGGTTAGCTTGAATCCAAATACACTATTGCAAAACCTATTAATACTGCTGTCTATTCTTAGTCAGGAATTAAACAACTGTTAGTGTAGGCGCACTTACTCTGGCAATAATTATAATATTTAGGTCAACAGTAGCCATAATAGTAGTACAATAATTATTCACGTAGTTAATATTTACTGCAAAACGTGGTTTTCAGACGTTTTAATGTACCTAAATTCTAAACTTTTAAACATGAATTTTTTAGATGCAAGAAAATTTAAACAATAGTAGTATATGGTTAGCTTGAATCCAAATACACTATTGCAAAACCTATTAATACTGCTGTCTATTCTTAGTCAGGAATTAAACAACTGTTAGTGTAGGCGCACTTACTCTGGCAATAATTATAATATTTAGGTCAACAGTAGCCATAAGTGTAGTACAATAATTATTCACGTAGTTAATATTTACTGCAAAACGTGGTTTTCAAACGTTTTAAAGTACCTAAATTCTAAACTTTTAAACTTGAATTTTTTAGATGCAAGAAAATTTAAACATTAGTAATATATGGTCAGATTGATTCCAAATACACTATTGCAAAACCTATTAACACTGCTCTCAATTCTTAGCCAGTTGTTGAACGACTGTTACTGTAGACGCGCTTACTCTGGCAATAATTATAAAATTTAGGTCAACAGTAGCCATAGCCATAATAGTAGTACAATAATTATGCTAAACTTTTAAACTTGAACTTTTTAGATGCAGGAAAATTTAAACATTAGTAATATATGGTTAGATTGATTCCAAATACACTATTGCAAAACCTATTAACACTGCTGTCAATTCTTAGCCAGGAATTAAACAACTGTTAGCGTAGGCGCACTTACACTGGCAATAATTATAATATTTTGGCCAACTGTAGACATAATGGTAGTACAATAATTATTCACGTAGTTAATATTTACTGCAAAACGTGGTTTTCAGACGTTTTAATGTACCTAAATTCTAAACTTTTAAACATGAATTTTTTAGATGCAAGAAAATTTAAACATTAGTAGTATATGGTTAGCTTGAATCCAAATACACTATTGCAAAACCTATTAATACTGCTGTCTATTCTTAGTCAGGAATTAAACAACTGTTAGTGTAGGCGCACTTACTCTGGCAATAATTATAATATTTAGGTCAACAGTAGCCATAAGTGTAGTACAATAATTATCCACGTAGTTAATATTTACTGCAAAACGTGGTTTTCAAACGTTTTAAAGTACCTAAATTCTAAACTTTTAAACTTGAATTTTTTAGATGCAAGAAAATTTAAACATTAGTAGTATATGGTTAGCTTGAATCCAAATACACTATTGCAAAACCTATTAACACTGCTGTCAATTCTTAGCCAGTAATTGAACAACTGTTAGTGTAGACGCGCTTACTCTGGCAATAGTTATAATATTTTGGCCAACGGTAGCCATAATAGTAGCACAATAACTATCCACGTAATTAATATTTACTGCAAAACGTGGTTTTCAGACGTTTTAAAGTACCTAAATGCTAAACTTTTTAAACTTGAATTTTTTAGATGCAGGAAAATTTAAACATTAGTAATATATGGTTAGATTGATTCCAAATATACTATTGCAAAACTTATTCCCACTGCCGTCAATTCTTAGCCAGTAATTGAACAACTGTTAGTGTAGACGCGCTTACTCTGGCAATAATTATAATATTTTGGCCAACTGTAGCCATAATAGTAGTACAATAATTATCCACGTAGTTAATATTTACTGCAAAACGTGGTTTTCAGACGTTTTAATGTACCTAAATGCTAAACTTTTAAACTTGAATTTTTTAGATGCTGGAAAATTTAAACATTAGTAATATATGTTTAGATTGATTCCAAATATACTATTGCAAAACTTATTACCACTGCTGTCAATTCTTAGCCAGTAATTGAACAACTGTTAGTGTAGGCGCGCTTACACTGGCAATAATTATAATATTTTGGCCAACTGTAGACATAATAGTAGTACAATAATTATTCACGTAGTTAATATTTACTGCAAAACGTGGTTTTCAGACGTTTTAATGTACCTAAATTCTAAACTTTTAAACATGAATTTTTTAGATGCAAGAAAATTTAAACATTAGTAGTATATGGTTAGCTTGAATCCAAATACACTATTGCAAAACCTATTAATACTGCTGTCTATTCTTAGTCAGGAATTAAACAACTGTTAGTGTAGGCGCACTTACTCTGGCAATAATTATAATATTTAGGTCAACAGTAGCCATAATAGTAGTACAATAATTATTCACGTAGTTAATATTTACTGCAAAACGTGGTTTTCAGACGTTTTAACGTACCTAAATGCTAAACTTTTAAACTTGAACATTTTAGATGCAGGAAAATTTAAACATTAGTAATATATGGTTAGATTGATTCCAAATATATTATTGCAAAACCTATTAACACTGCTGTCAATTCTTAGCCAGGAATTAAACAACTGTTAGTGTAGGCGCGCTTACACTGGCAATAATTATAATATTTTGGCCAACTGTAGACATAATAGTAGTACAATAATTATTCACGTAGTTAATATTTACTGCAAAACGTGGTTTTCAGACGTTTTAAAGTACCTAAATGCTAAACTTTTAAACTTGAATTTTTTAGATGCTGGAAAATTTAAACATTAGTAATATATGGTTAGATTGATTCCAAATATACTATTGCAAAACCTATTAATACTGCTGTCAATTCTTAGCCAGGAATTAAACAACTGTTAGTGTAGGCGCGCTTACACTGGCAATAATTATAATATTTTGGCCAACTGTTGACATAATAGTAGTACAATAATTATTCACGTAGTTAATATTTACTGCAAAACGTGGTTTTCAGACGTTTTAAAGTACCTAAATTCGAAACTTTTAAACTTGAATTTTTTAGATGCAAGAAAATTTAAACATTAGTAGTATATGGTTAGCTTGAGTCCAAATACACTATTGCAAAACCTATTAATACTGCTGTCTATTCTTAGTCAGGAATTAAACAACTGTTAGTGTAGGCGCACTTACTCTGGCAATAATTATAATATTTAGGTCAACAGTAGCCATAATAGTAGTACAATAATTATCCACGTAGTTAATATTTACTGCAAAACGTGGTTTTCAGACGTTTTAATGTACCTAAATGCTAAACTTTTAAACTTGAATTTTTTAGATGCAGGAAAATTTAAACATTAGTAATATATGGTTAGATTGATTCCAAATATACTATTGCAAAACTTATTACCACTGCCGTCAATTCTTAGCCAGTAATTGAACAACTGTTAGTGTAGACGCGCTTACTCTGGCAATAATTATAATATTTTGGCCAACTGTAAGCCATAATAGTAGTACAATAATTATCCACGTAGTTAATATTTACTGCAAAACGTGGTTTTCAGACGTTTTAATGTACCTAAATGCTAAACTTTTAAACTTGAATTTTTTAGATGCTGGAAAATTTAAACATTAGTAATATATGTTTAGATTGATTCCAAATATACTATTGCAAAACTTATTACCACTGCTGTCAATTCTTAGCCAGTAATTGAACAACTGTTAGTGTAGGCGCGCTTACACTGGCAATAATTATAATATTTTGGCCAACTGTAGACATAATAGTAGTACAATAATTATTCACGTAGTTAATATTTACTGCAAAACGTGGTTTTCAGACGTTTTAATGTACCTAAATTCTAAACTTTTAAACATGAATTTTTTAGATGCAAGAAAATTTAAACATTAGTAGTATATGGTTAGCTTGAATCCAAATACACTATTGCAAAACCTATTAATACTGCTGTCTATTCTTAGTCAGGAATTAAACAACTGTTAGTGTAGGCGCACTTACTCTGGCAATAATTATAATATTTAGGTCAACAGTAGCCATAATAGTAGTACAATAATTATTCACGTAGTTAATATTTACTGCAAAACGTGGTTTTCAGACGTTTTAATGTACCTAAATTCTAAACTTTTAAACATGAATTTTTTAGATGCAAGAAAATTTAAACAATAGTAGTATATGGTTAGCTTGAATCCAAATACACTATTGCAAAACCTATTAATACTGCTGTCTATTCTTAGTCAGGAATTAAACAACTGTTAGTGTAGGCGCACTTACTCTGGCAATAATTATAATATTTAGGTCAACAGTAGCCATAAGTGTAGTACAATAATTATTCACGTAGTTAATATTTACTGCAAAACGTGGTTTTCAAACGTTTTAAAGTACCTAAATTCTAAACTTTTAAACTTAAATTTTTTAGATGCAAGAAAATTTAAACATTAGTAATATATGGTCAGATTGATTCCAAATACACTATTGCAAAACCTATTAACACTGCTGTCAATTCTTAGCCAGTAATTGAACAACTGTTAGTGTAGGCGCGCTTACACTGGCAATAATTATAATATTTTGGCCAACTGTAGACATAATAGTAGTACAATAATTATTCACGTAGTTAATATTTACTGCAAAACGTGGTTTTCAGACGTTTTAATGTACCTAAATTCTAAACTTTTAAACATGAATTTTTTAGATGCAAGAAAATTTAAACATTAGTAGTATATGGTTAGCTTGAATCCAAATACACTATTGCAAATCCTATTAATACTGCTGTCTATTCTTAGTCAGGAATTAAACAACTGTTAGTGTAGGCGCACTTACTCTGGCAATAATTATAATATTTAGGTCAACAGTAGCCATAATAGTAGTACAATAATTATTCACGTAGTTAATATTTACTGCAAAACGTGGTTTTCAGACGTTTTAACGTAACTAAATGCTAAACTTTTAAACTTGAACATTTTAGATGCAGGAAAATTTAAACATTAGTAATATATGGTTAGATTGATTCCAAATATATTATTGCAAAACCTATTAATACTGCTGTCAATTCTTAGCCAGGAATTAAACAACTGTTAGTGTAGGCGCGCTTACACTGGCAATAATTATAATATTTTGGACAACTGTAGACATAATAGTAGTACAATAATTATTCACGTAGTTAATATTTAGTGCAAAACGTGGTTTTCAGACGTTTTAAAGTACCTAAATGCTAAACTTTTAAACTTGAATTTTTTAGATGCTGGAAAATTTAAACATTAGTAATATATGTTTAGATTGTTTCCAAATATACTATTGCAAAACCTATTAATACTGCTGTCAATTCTTAGCCAGGAATTAAACAACTGTTAGTGTAGGCGCGCTTACACTGGCAATAATTATAATATTTTGGCCAACTGTAGACATAATAGTAGTACAATAATTATTCACGTAGTTAATATTTACTGCAAAACGTGGTTTTCAGACGTTTTAAAGTACCTAAATTCGAAACTTTTAAACTTGAATTTTTTAGATGCAAGAAAATTTAAACATTAGTAGTATATGGTTAGCTTGAGTCCAAATACACTATTGCAAAACCTATTAATACTGCTGTCTATTCTTAGTCTGGAATTAAACAACTGTTAGTGTAGGCGCACTTACTCTGGCAATAATTATAATATTTAGGTCAACAGTAGCCATAATAGTAGTACAATAATTATCCACGTAGTTAATATTTACTGCAAAACGTGGTTTTCAGACGTTTTAATGTACCTAAATGCTAAACTTTTAAACTTGAATTTTTTAGATGCAGGAAAATTTAAACATTAGTAATATATGGTTAGATTGATTCCAAATATACTATTGCAAAACTTATTACCACTGCCGTCAATTCTTAGCCAGTAATTGAACAACTGTTAGTGTAGACGCGCTTACTCTGGCAATAATTATAATATTTTGGCCAACTGTAGCCATAATAGTAGTACAATAATTATCCACGTAGTTAATATTTACTGCAAAACGTGGTTTTCAGACGTTTTAATGTACCTAAATGCTAAACTTTTAAACTTGCATTTTTTAGATGCTGGAAAATTTAAACATTAGTAATATATGTTTAGATTGATTCCAAATATACTATTGCAAAACTTATTACCACTGCTGTCAATTCTTAGCCAGTAATTGAACAACTGTTAGTGTAGACGCGCTTACTCTGGCAATAATTATAATATTTTGGCCAACTGTAGACATAATAGTAGTAGAATAATTATCCACGTAGTTATTATTTACTGCAAAACGTGGTTTTCAGACGTTTTAATGTACCTAAATGCTAAACTTTTAAACATGAATTTTTTTAGATGCAAGAAAATTTAAACATTAGTAGTATATGGTTAGCTTGAATCCAAATACACTATTGCAAAACCTATTAATACTGCTGTCTATTCTTAGTCAGGAATTAAACAACTGTTAGTGTAGGCGCACTTACTCTGGCAATAATTATAATATTTAGGTCAACAGTAGCCATAATAGTAGTACAATAATTATCCACGTAGTTATTATTTACTGCAAAACGTGGTTTTCAGACGTTTTAATGTACCTAAATGCTAAACTTTTTAAACATGAATTTTTTAGATGCAAGAAAATTTAAACATTAGTAGTATATGGTTAGCTTGAATCCAAATACACTATTGCAAAACCTATTAATATTGCTGTCTATTCTTAGTCAGGAATTAAACAACTGTCAGTGTAGGCGCGCTTACACTGCCAATAATTATAATATTTTGGCCAACTGTAGACATAATAGTAGTACAATAATTATTCACGTAGTTAATATTTACTGCAAAACGTGGTTTTCAGACGTTTTAATGTACCTAAATGCTAAACTTTTAAACATGAATTTTTTAGATGCAAGAAAATTTAAGCATTAGTAGTATATGGTTAGCTTGAATCCAAATACACTATTGCAAAACCTATTAATACTGCTGTCTATTCTTAGTCAGGAATTAAACAACTGTTATTGTAGGCGCACTTACTCTGGCAATAATTATAATATTTAGGTCAACAGTAGCCATAATAGTAGTACAATAATTATCCACGTAGTTATTATTTACTGCAAAACGTGGTTTTCAGACGTTTTAATGTACCTAAATGCTAAACTTTTAAACATGAATTTTTTAGATGCAAGAAAATTTAAACATTAGTAGTATATGGTTAGCTTGAATCCAAATACACTATTGCAAAACCTATTAATACTGCTGTCTATTCTTAGTCAGGAATTAAACAACTGTTAGTGTAGGCGCGCTTACACTGGCAATAATTATAATATTTTGGCCAACTGTAGACATAATAGTAGTACAATAATTATTCACGTAGTTAATATTTACTGCAAAACGTGGTTTTCAGACGTTTTAATGTTCCTAAATGCTAAACTTTTAAACATGAATTTTTTAGATGCAAGAAAATTTAAGCATTAGTTTGTATATAGTTAGCTTGAATCCAAATACACTATTGCAAAACCTATTAATACTGCTGTCTATTCTTAGTCAGGAATTAAACAACTGTTAGTGTAGGCGCACTTACTCTGGCAATAATTATAATATTTAGGTCAACAGTAGCCATAATAGTAGTACAATAATTATCCACGTAGTTAATATTTACTGCAAAACGTGGTTTTCAGACGTTTTAATGTACCTAAATGCTAAACTTTTAAACTTGAATTTTTTAGATGCTGGAAAATTTAAACATTAGTAATATATGTTTAGATTGATTCCAAATATACTATTGCAAAACTTATTACCACTGCTGTCAATTCTTAGCCAGTAATTGAACAACTGTTAGTGTAGACGCGCTTACTCTGGCAATAATTATAATATTTTGGCCAACTGTAGACATAATAGTAGTAGAATAATTATCCACGTAGTTATTATTTACTGCAAAACGTGGTTTTCAGACGTTTTAATGTACCTAAATGCTAAACTTTTAAACATGAATTTTTTAGATGCAAGAAAATTTAAACATTAGTAGTATATGGTTAGCTTGAATCCAAATACACTATTGCAAAACCTATTAATACTGCTGTCTATTCTTAGTCAGGAATTAAACAACTGTTAGTGTAGGCGCACTTACTCTGGCAATAATTATAATATTTAGGTCAACAGTAGCCATAATAGTAGTACAATAATTATCCACGTAGTTATTATTTACTGCAAAACGTGGTTTTCAGACGTTTTAATGTACCTAAATGCTAAACTTTTAAACATGAATTTTTTAGATGCAAGAAAATTTAAACATTAGTAGTATATGGTTAGCTTGAATCCAAATACACTATTGCAAAACCTATTAATATTGCTGTCTATTCTTAGTCAGGAATTAAACAACTGTTAGTGTAGGCGCGCTTACACTGGCAATAATTATAATATTTTGGCCAACTGTAGACATAATAGTAGTACAATAATTATTCACGTAGTTAATATTTACTGCAAAACGTGGTTTTCAGACGTTTTAATGTACCTAAATTCTAAACTTTTAAACATGAATTTTTTAGATGCAAGAAAATTTAAGCATTAGTAGTATATGGTTAGCTTGAATCCAAATACACTATTGCAAAACCTATTAATACTGCTGTCTATTCTTAGTCAGGAATTAAACAACTGTTATTGTAGGCGCACTTACTCTGGCAATAATTATAATATTTAGGTCAACAGTAGCCATAATAGTAGTACAATAATTATCCACGTAGTTATTATTTACTGCAAAACGTGGTTTTCAGACGTTTTAATGTACCTAAATGCTAAACTTTTAAACATGAATTTTTTAGATGCAAGAAAATTTAAACATTAGTAGTATATGGTTAGCTTGAATCCAAATACACTATTGCAAAACCTATTAATACTGCTGTCTATTCTTAGTCAGGAATTAAACAACTGTTAGTGTAGGCGCGCTTACACTGGCAATAATTATAATATTTTGGCCAACTGTAGACATAATAGTAGTACAATAATTATTCACGTAGTTAATATTTACTGCAAAACGTGGTTTTCAGACGTTTTAATGTTCCTAAATGCTAAACTTTTAAACATGAATTTTTTAGATGCAAGAAAATTTAAGCATTAGTTTGTATATAGTTAGCTTGAATCCAAATACACTATTGCAAAACCTATTAATACTGCTGTCTATTCTTAGTCAGGAATTAAACAACTGTTAGTGTAGGCGCACTTACTCTGGCAATAATTATAATATTTAGGTCAACAGTAGCCATAATAGTAGTACAATAATTATCCACGTAGTTATTATTTACTGCAAAACGTGGTTTTCAGACGTTTTAATGTACCTAAATGCTAAACTTTTAAACATGAATTTTTTAGATGCAAGAAAATTTAAACATTAGTAGTATATGGTTAGCTTGAATCCAAATACACTATTGCAAAACCTATTAATATTGCTGTCTATTCTTAGTCAGGAATTAAACAACTGTTAGTGTAGGCGCGCTTACACTGGCAATAATTATAATATTTTGGCCAACTGTAGACATAATAGTAGTACAATAATTATTCACGTAGTTAATATTTACTGCAAAACGTGGTTTTCAGACGTTTTAATGTACCTAAATGCTAAACTTTTAAACATGAATTTTTTAGATGCAAGAAAATTTAAACATTAGTAGTATATGGTTAGCTTGAATCCAAATACACTATTGCAAAACCTATTAATACTGCTGTCTATTCTTAGTCAGGAATTAAACAACTGTTAGTGTAGGCGCACTTACTCTGGCAATAATTATAATATTTAGGTCAACAGTAGCCATAATAGTAGTACAATAATTATCCACGTAGTTATTATTTACTGCAAAACGTGGTTTTCAGACGTTTTAATGTACCTAAATGCTAAACTTTTAAACATGAATTTTTAGATGCAAGAAAATTTAAACATTAGTAGTATATGGTTAGCTTGAATCCAAATACACTATTGCAAAACCTATTAATACTGCTGTCTATTCTTAGTCAGGAATTAAACAACTGTTAGTGTAGGCGCACTTACTCTGGCAATAATTATAATATTTAGGTCAACAGTAGCCATAATAGTAGTACAATAATTATCCACGTAGTTATTATTTACTGCAAAACGTGGTTTTCAGACGTTTTAATGTACCTAAATGCTAAACTTTTAAACATGAATTTTTTAGATGCAAGAAAATTTAAACATTAGTAGTATATGGTTAGCTTGAATCCAAATACACTATTGCAAAACCTATTAATATTGCTGTCTATTCTTAGTCAGGAATTAAACAACTGTTAGTGTAGGCGCGCTTACACTGGCAATAATTATAATATTTTGGCCAACTGTAGACATAATAGTAGTACAATAATTATTCACGTAGTTAATATTTACTGCAAAACGTGGTTTTCAGACGTTTTAATGTACCTAAATGCTAAACTTTTAAACATGAATTTTTTAGATGCAAGAAAATTTAAGCATTAGTAGTATATGGTTAGCTTGAATCCAAATACACTATTGCAAAACCTATTAATACTGCTGTCTATTCTTAGTCAGGAATTAAACAACTGTTAGTGTAGGCGCACTTACTCTGGCAATAATTATAATATTTAGGTCAACAGTAGCCATAATAGTAGTACAATCATTATCCACGTAGTTATTATTTATTGCAAAACGTGGTTTTCAGACGTTTTAATGTACCTAAATGCTAAACTTTTAAACATGAATTTTTTAGATGCAAGAAAATTTAAACATTAGTAGTATATGGTTAGCTTGAATCCAAATACACTATTGCAAAACCTATTAATACTGCTGTCTATTCTTAGTCAGGAATTAAACAACTGTTAGTGTAGGCGCACTTACTCTGGCAATAATTATAATATTTAGGTCAACAGTAGCCATAATAGTAGTACAATAATTATCCACGTAGTTATTATTTACTGCAAAACGTGGTTTTCAGACGTTTTAATGTACCTAAATGCTAAACTTTTAAACATGAATTTTTTAGATGCAAGAAAATTTAAACATTAGTAGTATATGGTTAGCTTGAATCCAAATACACTATTGCAAAACCTATTAATATTGCTGTCTATTCTTAGTCAGGAATTAAACAACTGTCAGTGTAGGCGCGCTTACACTGCCAATAATTATAATATTTTGGCCAACTGTAGACATAATAGTAGTACAATAATTATTCACGTAGTTAATATTTACTGCAAAACGTGGTTTTCAGACGTTTTAATGTACCTAAATTCTAAACTTTTAAACATGAATTTTTTAGATGCAAGAAAATTTAAGCATTAGTAGTATATGGTTAGCTTGAATCCAAATACACTATTGCAAAACCTATTAATACTGCTGTCTATTCTTAGTCAGGAATTAAACAACTGTTATTGTAGGCGCACTTACTCTGGCAATAATTATAATATTTAGGTCAACAGTAGCCATAATAGTAGTACAATAATTATCCACGTAGTTATTATTTACTGCAAAACGTGGTTTTCAGACGTTTTAATGTACCTAAATGCTAAACTTTTAAACATGAATTTTTTAGATGCAAGAAAATTTAAACATTAGTAGTATATGGTTAGCTTGAATCCAAATACACTATTGCAAAACCTATTAATACTGCTGTCTATTCTTAGTCAGGAATTAAACAACTGTTAGTGTAGGCGCGCTTACACTGGCAATAATTATAATATTTTGGCCAACTGTAGACATAATAGTAGTACAATAATTATTCACGTAGTTAATATTTACTGCAAAACGTGGTTTTCAGACGTTTTAATGTTCCTAAATGCTAAACTTTTAAACATGAATTTTTTAGATGCAAGAAAATTTAAGCATTAGTTTGTATATAGTTAGCTTGAATCCAAATACACTATTGCAAAACCTATTAATACTGCTGTCTATTCTTAGTCAGGAATTAAACAACTGTTAGTGTAGGCGCACTTACTCTGGCAATAATTATAATATTTAGGTCAACAGTAGCCATAATAGTAGTACAATAATTATCCACGTAGTTAATATTTACTGCAAAACGTGGTTTTCAGACGTTTTAATGTACCTAAATGCTAAACTTTTAAACTTGAATTTTTTAGATGCTGGAAAATTTAAACATTAGTAATATATGTTTAGATTGATTCCAAATATACTATTGCAAAACTTATTACCACTGCTGTCAATTCTTAGCCAGTAATTGAACAACTGTTAGTGTAGACGCGCTTACTCTGGCAATAATTATAATATTTTGGCCAACTGTAGACATAATAGTAGTAGAATAATTATCCACGTAGTTATTATTTACTGCAAAACGTGGTTTTCAGACGTTTTAATGTACCTAAATGCTAAACTTTTAAACATGAATTTTTTAGATGCAAGAAAATTTAAACATTAGTAGTATATGGTTAGCTTGAATCCAAATACACTATTGCAAAACCTATTAATACTGCTGTCTATTCTTAGTCAGGAATTAAACAACTGTTAGTGTAGGCGCACTTACTCTGGCAATAATTATAATATTTAGGTCAACAGTAGCCATAATAGTAGTACAATAATTATCCACGTAGTTATTATTTACTGCAAAACGTGGTTTTCAGACGTTTTAATGTACCTAAATGCTAAACTTTTAAACATGAATTTTTTAGATGCAAGAAAATTTAAACATTAGTAGTATATGGTTAGCTTGAATCCAAATACACTATTGCAAAACCTATTAATATTGCTGTCTATTCTTAGTCAGGAATTAAACAACTGTTAGTGTAGGCGCGCTTACACTGGCAATAATTATAATATTTTGGCCAACTGTAGACATAATAGTAGTACAATAATTATTCACGTAGTTAATATTTACTGCAAAACGTGGTTTTCAGACGTTTTAATGTACCTAAATTCTAAACTTTTAAACATGAATTTTTTAGATGCAAGAAAATTTAAGCATTAGTAGTATATGGTTAGCTTGAATCCAAATACACTATTGCAAAACCTATTAATACTGCTGTCTATTCTTAGTCAGGAATTAAACAACTGTTATTGTAGGCGCACTTACTCTGGCAATAATTATAATATTTAGGTCAACAGTAGCCATAATAGTAGTACAATAATTATCCACGTAGTTATTATTTACTGCAAAACGTGGTTTTCAGACGTTTTAATGTACCTAAATGCTAAACTTTTAAACATGAATTTTTTAGATGCAAGAAAATTTAAACATTAGTAGTATATGGTTAGATTGAATCCAAATACAC